>CAUYPK010002546.1:0-15105 GCA_963574355.1 Loris lydekkerianus
TAACTTTAGTGAATTATGATGTGCCTGGGGGATGTCTTATTTAGGTTGAGTCATGCTGAGGTTCTGAAACTGTCTGCTATCTGAATTTCAGAATCTCTTGGCATGTCTGGAAAATTCTGTTTCTTAATTTCATGGAGAAGGGCCTCTGTGCCCAGCGAGGCCACTTCATCACTTTCAGGGATTCTATTGAGGCAGATATTAGCCTTCTTCTAATTATCCCTGAGCTTTCTGAGAGAATGATCCATTTTTGCTCTCCATTTCTCTTCCTCTTTGAGATTTTGGGTGCGTTCAAAGGCTTTGTCTTCAATGTCAGAAATCCTTTCTTCTGCTTGTTCCACTCTGTTACTGTGGGATTCTACTGTGTTTTTCAGTTCTCTGAGGGCTGCAAATTCTTGCTTCAGTGTTTCAAAATCTTTGGTGGTTTTGTCTTTAAATTCGTTATATTCTTGAGACAACTTTTGAATTTCTCCTCGAATTTCGAATTCCGACTTTTGAATTGCTCCTCAAATTTCTAATTCAAAAATTTCCTCCATACTATTAATCTTATTTGCAATCCAAATTCTGAATCCGATTTCTGACATCTTGGCCAGCTGTTTATGAATGGGATCTTCAGTTACATCTGACATATCTTTCCTTGGGGTGGGTTGATCTGTTCTGGTTATTCATGTTACCAGAGTTTTTCTGCTGATTCTGCCCCATGATTATTTTACACCATTTGACTGTTCCCCTGGATCTTTGTCGAGGACCCATATGGTGCTATGGCCTGAGTAACTGGGGACCTGCTTGGTGTGGTGGGGCTAAGTGGCTCTGTCTTGTTTTCAGCTGATCTCTGTCTGACCCTAGTGAAATAGTTACTCTGGGTTGAAGTCTCAGCTGTGGAGAAATGCCAGCATTTAAGTCACACCACCCCCCACAGGCAAAAATGGCAAAGGAAAATCAAACCTTCCTGCAAGCACACATCCAGGGCACCACTTGGATAGTCCTTGGGCGATTGGCTCAGTTCAAAAGGTCCAAATCAATTGTCTCAGTCAGCACCTGTCTCAGGTGGGAGATTTTAAAACGTCTCTGGAAACTAGATTGCGGGGGTCTGCTGACAACTCAAATATGACTTGCTCGGTGCACCGTGAAGTCAGAAGGACCCACCCAGCAAATAGATTAGTCTGGGAAGGTTGATTCCTACTTCCCCACCTTCCACCTCTGTCACACCCAGTCACTGATAACCTTGCAGGGCTGTGACCCCGTTGCCTCCAATGAGCAGATACTCCAGGTGTTTGCACCTGCCTGAATCACAAGGAAATCTATGTCTGCTCAGCCAGGTTGCTGCTATCTGCCTCTATCCAGCAGGAGGAGGAGAGGCCTGATAACCTCGGGTGCTTGATGGAGGCTGGGGGGTGTTCACTCATGTCCAGCCCCTCCCCTTGATTGATGTTACTGGCAGAACAGAACAACTTTGCGGGAATTTGTTTCTGTCCCTTCTAAATTCCCCTGCAGAAGAGAAACTGTTTTGAGTTCCTAGAACCTGCACCTCAGGTCCAGCTTTTGCGGCTGGAGGTTTATATTTTCAGCACGGTTAGCTGTCATTTCTAGTCTCCTGCCTTCCTTTGTCTATAGGCTGACAATCCTCTGTGGGCCAGGTGCGTCTTAGGCTCAGTAAAGTGGTCCTCTGGTTCAGTCCCACTCTGGGAATCTCCCAGCTCTGCACGTGTGTTTTCTAGTCCCCACACTCCACATAGGCTGGTACCACCTCAGGCAAACCCTTTACTCATGGGGCCTGCGTTTCAGTCTCAGATGTGTTCTGCGGTGTTTGCCACCTGAGAAGGTGCCCAGCCTCTGGTTGCCCAGAGAGACAGGTGGTCTAACTGCGGAATATCCGGGGGTGAGCCCTATTGTTGCCAAAAATGGCTACTGCTACTGCTCTGCGCCTCGGGGCACCGCTGCTTTGGCGTGGTTCCCTCTCAGCCAACCGTCCTCTCCTCACTCCTGTGCTGCAGAATCAGCACCGAACAGCCGTAGTCCAGACCCTGTCCACACCCCTCTGGGACAGGCCTCCAGATCTCAGATTGAGAGTGGAGGGAAGTTCTGGGAGTTCAGAATTGTAGGTAGAGAATATATACAGTTTTATGCCTGGCAGGAGGACTCCATGGCACCCTAGTAGGGAAGGTAGGTCTAGTTTTTAGAGGGTCTCTCCCGTGGAGTGTAGTGGGAGGACCTTTGAACTCTGCTCGTTTGTTTGTGGGGCACTCCGAGTCGTTCAAGTAGCCTGCAAGGAGATAGCTGTAGTCCACCATCTTGCTCCGCCACTCCATTTTTGTACTATTAAATTAGTGAGTTATAATAATAAAAGACTTATTTTTATCAAGCAGTGTATTTTATGAAAAATTCAACCACTCCATGCTGTTTGTTTAAATGTATTTGCCAGTTATCCTGAGCCTACCTGGTTTACAGATAACACATTTTTATGACATAAGAATATTTATGTCAAGTGCCTATTCAGGGTCATTTGGAAGACGTTGTACAAAAAGCAATCACTTTCACACCCTTCTCTCTGAGAGCACCCATTTCTGAAAAACACGTATTAAAAATGCCAAAAAACCCAGAGGCATTAATTTATGATATGAACTTGTTTTGCTGTAACTGTTACTGCATGTATTGAAGGGGAATTTTCCTAAATCATATTCTCGAGAAAAGCATTAAATCAAAAAGTATTATTCCACATCTGCTTACGTGGATGTGCTTTTGAGTAAACACCTCTGTGTTGGTGATATTTAGTTTATATTAAATAGTTTTTCAAAAGTGAATGGAATTTTTCATTTTCCACACTTTAAATTGAATATATTTGAAAAATAGATTTAAGGTATCTGATGGAAATTTTGCCCCCATCATGTTAATCATTTATGCTTATGTGGTTTAAAAAAGAGGAAATAATTTTGGTAGCATACTATCATACTTAATTCATGCAACATTAATTGATTCAAGTAAGAGAGTGAGGTAGCCAATTTTATTTGCAAATGGGTAACTATAGATATGTCCACTTAATATTAAAATGGAAAGGAAATGATAGCAAAACCAAGATCTTGGTTATGCTAACAAATTTCAGTTTCTCAGTCTATTTCTGAAAATGTTGAGTCCCTTCCAAGATCCCACTCCCCCAACCGGATTTATTCCAGGCAATAGTAAATACACCTGGTATGCAAGGGAAAATATTCACTTTTAAAGCCAGTTTTGAAGGAGTCTCCTAGATATTGAAGGGAGCAGATGGTGTGCAGACCATTCTACAAAGTTTATGATTACTTTGGCTAAAGCAATTGGTTTCGGCAATGAAAAAGTTGTCATGGCAGAAAAATCTCCTTTTCCCTTGGTGCAGCTGGGCTTGTCCAGGAAAGGCTTTTCCCAGGCAAGTGTTCTCTCTTCATTGGGCATTTGCAGAATCTGTTGCACTTAGAGAAGATAAACCATTTCTGTTGAACCAAGTTGACAAAAACCACAAATGAACCAGTGTTATTTATTTTTTTTCATCTCAGGATGGCTTAATTGCCTTTTAAAAATTTTTTACATCTGAGCGGACCTTTTCTGTCCAGCATTAGAAATTACAAGTGAGACTATTCAGAAAAAGTGGCACTGTTCCAAAAGAGAAAGTGAACTTCAACACAATTCCTAGGTTCAAAAGGATTGCAAAGGAGGATTATTTCTGCCAGCTTTGGTCATTTGACAGCTACAATTCTCCTTCTGCAATATGTCATCTCAAATCTCCTTCACGTTATTAATGAGAATCTTGCCTTTAAATCTTTGATGTTTATGGGGAGAGAGGGTGGGGGAGAGAAAGAATGAGAGAGAACTTTCACCTTCTTTCTGTGAAAATACATTTAAATGCAATTAATAATCCTACTTTCATTGTTAAAGTGTTATTTTTGTATTCTTTTGTCATATTTGTTTAAATTAACACTTGAAACTTTTTCAAAGGTGGTCTCAGAGTTGATAGGTTTTTTTACAGAGAAGAATATTTAACTTAACAGATACATGAGTGTTTCTGTAAAGAATGGGTCTATTTTACTTTATCAGCAACTGAGGGGAAGGTTAATGGCTGTGATGTATCTTTTCTGTTGTGTGTGAAACATGCAGTATTCTATGCTGTTGAGATTTATGGTGTATAAGAAAAAGCAGGTGTCATTCTAGGCCTTCTTTCAACAGCAGAGTATAAAGTAGAGCCTGGCAAAAAAATAAGTTAAAATAACAGTAGAGAAAGCCTAGAATTTCACACTTTACCATACCTTCCTGACTCTAGTTCAGGAATTTAGCCAGTGTGATTAATGACCACTGTTATTTGTGAGCTTTCCAAGTCCCTACAGACATAATGAACTTGACTCTTCAGCCACGTAGAAAGAAACAGGCTGTTAGAGTTCTGCAACATGACATGTTCATAATTAGGAGCTCTCTGCAGTTTGGTAGAAAGAGGAAGCAAAGAGGAAAAATCTAACTTATATAGTCTTAACTTCAAACATCCTCCACTCTTGTTCTCTTTCTTCCTTCCTCACCTTCCTTCAGCCTACACACACACACACACACACACACACACACACACACACAGATCAAAGTCTGCCTCTACTTAACCTTGCCTTTAATTTTTCCTTCATATCAAGCTAGTTAATCATGCCTACTGATTCTTTTCTCAAAACATCTTATAAATTTGTCCTTTCCTCTGTCCTATTATTATTCTCCATGTCACCTCATGTTTATGCTAGTCTAATCCTTGAGTTATTTTCAGCTTTAGGTACTCTCCCCATCTTGAGGTGATGCAATCTCTTCATTCCACTGTGTCTTTCATTTTAACCTGGAGATTTCATTTGTTAACCTTTTTAAAACCTTTATTCTGATCCCACCTCAAAACTTATACATTCTCCCTTTTTGTTCTCTGTAATATAGATACCTATTTTCTTTTCCAAGTTCCACATTCATTCCTATCAAGATGTATTAATATTTTAAAATGCACCTTCTTAAAAATTCCTTCTGAGATATGCCTTACCTGGTAATCATACTCTTGCCTTTTGGTGGGGGCAGGAGATGAAGAGGACACAATCTCCTAAACTGATTACAAACTTTTTACCACATAATATCCATCGTATCTTATGTTCCTTAGTTAGAGAAACTACAACTTCTTGCTCATAGATAGTCTTTCTAGGGGCAATTACTCTGCTGTCTACATAATCAATATTCAATGTCTTGTCAAATATAGTTCAAACCAGGCCAGTTTTCAATGTTGAAAAAAAAGGAGAGTCACTGTCTCTAAACTCCCAATGATCCATATCAGTCTTCAGCCCCTTCAGAATACATGTGGAAGGTACATGATTTGTAACCTATTGACAACTTTAAGAATCTGCTGCTTGCTACAAGATTTCAGAATTTAGACTTTTAGTTAATTCCAATGCTAAAAACTAGCATGGATCACAAAAAGAGAACATTTCCTGAATCTCCCTATAATACGCGTATGGTCAAGTAGTAGTGGAGAAAAATTAATCTCCATCCTCCACCAGAGTTTATATTTTTAGCATACTGCTTGGCATCATTTGTATTATGGAGTGCTCTTTTTGAGTAGAGAAAGGATTAGGTGGCACCATGGTAGAAAGGCAGTCTGGTGAAGATTATATGTATTTTCATTGACATCTCATGTTTTCATCTTGCAAAATATTACTCTTTCTCTCATTCTTGCCCTTGAAGTCTCATGGAAGCATGGCAATAATGTGATGTTCTCCTTAATTTCCATTGTGCTTTAATTCTCTTTCACTCAAATCTGAGATTCTTGAACACATATCCTACATCTTGTTTACCTTCTATAGAGATAAGCTACAGTTATCTCTGTCTTATACACAACAGGTATTCAATAACTGTTTGATGAATGGAATTCAGTAATTTTATTAGACTATTCTATGATGAATGTGATTATTTCTTTTTATTCTACAATTTTTTTCTATCCTAATTTTCCTTGCCATGGTTATGCCACTCACTGTATAGCATGCTATTTTACCAGGCCAGACAATGTGTAGGAACACAGCTGCTCAGATATTCAAAAATTTTTTTTCTTTTGAGCTAGTTTTAAAGACATTTGATTATATCACTTTTCTGGAGAGCAATGTTCCTATTTTGTGATAGCTCATTTTTTTTTTTTTTTTTGAACAAGTTAGGTAACTCGTAGAGGGTAACTTTTTTTCAAAAAAGCAGATCATTTCTTATTATCCCTGGGACCTAGCCTGATATTTGATAAATAGTTGTTGTTCTTTTTTTTTTTCCCCCGAGGTTGATCTTCACATGGTCTTTTAATGCTTTTTCTTTTCTTTCTTCAGATTTTCTTTGGCTTGTCATAGTGTCTGTGTTACAGTGCCTCTTACACTTACATATCACCTCCCACCTTTCTTTATACTCTTCTCAGATGAGAAACACACATTTAACCTCATTCACCCTGGAACGCTTTCACACCACACATGACATAATATGCATTACATGCTCTGGAAGTAAAACATAACATATAGCAAAAGCAATTCCATAAATCTCATCATAATCCAAAATTAATTATAGAATATACAATAATTTTTCAGTTCTCTCTTATATAAAAGATACCCTCACTGAGAAAAAATAGATTCTTAGACAATGAGAGCTGCAAGTGCCTTAGGAAGATTACTTGGCACATACCATATATACTTGAGTATAAGCCGAGTTTTTTTCGGCACAAAATTTGTGCCGAGTTAGGGTTTTTCGGCACAAATTTTGTGCCAAAAAAACTCGGCTTATACTCGAGTATATAGGTAAATAAAATGCATATAATGTAGGAAAGTACTTCATACTTGCACAAGTAATCAGTGGCAAAGTGTCTATACAGTCCAGGCTATGGATTGGTCATGGTGACTCATGTCCTTATTCATATTGACTGTATTTTAATTTGTGTGGCTTGCCACAGGGAAAACAATGGTAGTCATTGTACAAATGAAATCATTGAATAATTTCTGGTACATATATTCATTTATTACATTTAAATATGATTTCAGTAGATTTTAATTTTTAAAATCACTGTCAGTTTAAATAAGCACATTTTAAAAGATTCGATCTGTTAAAAATTCATCTAAAAGACAGAAAAATTATATGAATTGATAGAAAATGAGCAAACTTATTCAAAGTGACATTAATTGCAAATTCTTTCTGAGATCAGATATTAAAGTAATGCATTTAACAACTTTATTCTTCATATTACTAAAATGAAACTATTTAAATGTCTACCAACAGTGGAATGAATAAATAATTGTGATAAAATCACACAATGAAGAACTATTTGGTAACAAAAATTATAGAACGTAACTTCATGTTATAATATGGATGACGCATATAATCAAAGGAAGTTAGTTCCAAAGAAATATTTACTATATGAATCTATTTATATAAAGTTATAAAGTTCAAATTTGTGGAGTTATAAAACAAGATGGTAAGTACTCCTGGGCAGAAGGGAGGTATAGTGATGGGGAAGGGCATGAGAGTATTTCTGGGTACTGGTAATGTTCTATTTCTTGAGGTAGTTGGTGGTTACAGAGACATGTCCATGTCATAATTAATTAAGCTTAGTCTTTATGCACTTTCCCTTAATATATTTAAAACCCCATAATTTTGAAGAAAAATAACGGGGATAGGTTTTAATGGAAATATCTAAAAACATTGTGTTGGTAAAAGATGAGATGGGATAGAAAACTGTTTAACACTACCAGAAAGATTAAAGAATCTCTCTCTCTCTCTCTCTCTCTCTCTACATATATATATATATGTAGAGAGAGAGAGAGAGATTCTTTAATCTTTCTGGTACATATATATTTCTACATATATATATATATATATATATATATATAGAGAGAGAGAGAGAGAGAGAGAGAGAGAGAGAACTTTTTGTAGAGGTGTAGGGTAGCACTGTTAAAAAATTTACAAACAAATATTTGCACATGACCTAATAATTAACTGAAAATTAAGAAATTCAACCAGTTGTCCTATGTGTCCAAATACACCCACACACACATACATATACCCACACACACATTTTACAATCTCATAGAATAAAGGGTTAATTGTAATACCAATTGAGGGTGTGCATTGTACAAGAAATGTTTTAGCTGCTAAAGAAAAAAAGGAAAAAATGAGTCTTTCCCTGAAGGAGAGTAATGAACTATAGTTATAGGAGGAGGCGGGAACAGGGTAAGCCTCTCCTATGAGATGATGCTTATGTAACATTTTTTATATATAAAGAGTTTTCCAGGACAATAAGGATGTGAGGAAAGGCATTCCAAGCATAACATACTCTTCGTGGCAAATAACAGAGGTGGGAAATAGCATAGACTCGTCCATGTACATACTATAAGTGGGTGAGAGGGTGGAGTTACAATTGGAAAAGTAGGTAGGGGTCATATCATCAAGCTTAGTTTACTCAAGAGTTTGAACTTTATTCCCTCAAGGATAGCGAGTTCCTGAGAGATTCTGAGCAAGGAGGGACATCAGGTAACAAGTACATATAGTCAGAAAGGCATTTCAAGAAAATTTAAATAAAGGAAGGGTTATCTGGTTGCAGAGATCTGGACACTGAAAAATATTTAGACAATAAAGTTGATGGAACTTGTTTGTGGATAGAATGTGAATGAAGGGTGGCAGTAAAGGTACCTAGGATGATTTTTGAGTTTCTGTTTTTTTAGGGCTTGGTACAAAATATGCCATAGGCATAATGGAGAAATATTCTTTAAAGAGATCCTGGTTCTTCTTAAATTTTGCTCACTGTGTTTGCATGAGGTCCAATATAGATTGAAACTATGTGGATTTATTCAATTTCACAGCCTTAGTACATGTTATTTTGTTCAGTTAATTGAAAATGAAAGTATACCTGACAGTAAGCTGATTACTTATATGCTAATGTGACAATATTATATATTATAGAATTCATAATACCTATTAATTTGATAAATGGGAAAGACAAAACTATGCACTCTGAAATGCATAGTAATATATATATGTTATATATTATATATATGTTATATATGTGTGTGTGTATGTATATATATGTATATGTAAGGCATAGTTGTATATATATGTTATATATATATGTTATATATGTGTGTGTATGTATGTATATATATATATGTGTATATGTAAGGTGTAGTTGATTTAATAAATATTTAAATGACTACATACTACCAGTGTGAACATTAGAAGAGAATAAATTATCTTTTGAGCATTTAGTAGAAACACCAGGGAGGCTACACAGAGGGAGGAAATAATCCGGGAGGAGGCATTACTAATTAACACACCTTTAATTTTAGTTACAATCTTTGGGGAAAATCCAACAAATCCCATAAGGTACATAGCGAACATGAAGAGAAAATTCTTAGTCAAATCCTGTGGTTGTTACTCCTCATGATAGTGACAGGTACAGACAGTCTTTTTGACTTGCTGAAACACTAAAGTGAGCCAAAGCATGTTGTATGATGGTTTCCATTTGACATTTTCACCTTAAGTGCATAGCAAATAGAGCTATTAATACTGTATTGAACTGTGAATTAATATGGTCTGTCTGAAATCAATTGAACTTTTTAGCTCTTTCTATTAATGTGAAGAAGACCAACTTAAAAGTTATGAATAGCATGCAGTTAAGAAATTTGGTAGGCTAAACATCTTAGAACTAATTACTAAAAATAATGAAACATTTTATAACATGAGCTGTTTAGTTATTCATTATTGTTGGAACTTTAGATAGCTTTTTAAAAATCTTTCAGTCAAAATTTCACTCGTTTGCCGACAATAAGGAATGTTATAAAACAAATGTGTTAAAACACCAAAGTTATAAAGTGTCATTTTACACACACACACACACACACACACATATATATATTTTGCATTCCCATAAGTGCAGATAAATACATAATGAATATATTAGTGTAAAACATATTAGATTTGAATTAGGTGTTTTGTGTGTCTATTTGAAATTTTTTGCAAATAAAATAGTGGCAGGAGTGAGTATATATTTTCCTTGAATGCCTTGAAAAATGAGTCTTTGGTGTCACGTTGTATCAGTTCTTTTAAAAAGAGTAAACTGTGTGTTGAGAATTCCATAAAAGCAATTGCAGAAAGCAATTCTATACGTCTAGAGTTTTCATTATAGATACAGAGTGGTAAAAATTGACAGTCCTTCTTGTAGCAGCAAGAAAAATGTTTGAACATTATTCTAGTAGCTGCTATTTTTTAAAACCAAATGCCTAGGGAAAAAATGACCCAAATTTTTCCCCGTTTGGGTTTCTCTGTGTTTGTGAATAAAGACATATCTTAATTTAAAAACATTTTAAGTATGTAACTAAAATCAATATGAGAAAGTCAAAATAAAAGACCAAATACTTCTTTAGTATGCTTCATAATTATCCAACTTCCACTTCTGGTTCTGAAAGTACATACCTAGAATAAGGTGAAAATGTAACAAACAATCATATGTCTTGACACTAGCCTTTTCATAAATCTAATTTTTTATGATATAAAATATTATAAATGAACTATAATTTAACAAATGAACTTACTACAATATATCTCTCTAAATAAATCTTACTTGTAAACACATATGTGCAACAAAGAAAGAGATGAAAGTCAGGTTTCAGCTATAAACTCAAAAACAATATGCCATCTGTTTTCACTGTGTTTCCCCAGATCTACTCTCCACCTTCCACAACATGCTCGGTGCTCTGGGAGGAGGCCCTGTAGGGAATGGATGTAGGCTGTGAGGAACAACAAAAAGAGATCAGTGAGAGGGGGAGGCCTGGTGTGGGAGGAGCCTTTGTTTACCTTGCACCATTTTTGTAAAACAATCCTTGAGGCTAACGGATGATCAGGTAAAAATAAACCTGTCAGAGAGCCCTCTACCCAGCTTGCCCTCTTTCTCTGATTTCCAGTGTCTGTACTGTTCTTTACCTTTGTTTTCACTATATTTGGATTTGTGTGTGTGTGTGTGTGTATTATTAAACTCTCCTTATATTTCCCAATTCATGTATGCTGTTTCTTTCCTGGAAATAGGAAAATATCTGGAATATTGGAAATCTTCTAAGTGGCTTTAAAAATCTTTCAGTGACAGTTGGAGGCTCAATTTCAAACACTTTGAAGCTTTAAATTTATATCATTTACATATTTATAGAATATATATGTTCATTTATCATTAATATTAATAAAATATATATCAAGTGTTTGAGAGGTGGCTTTAAAGGAAACCCATTCAAGGCTTGGTGCCTATAGCTCAAGCGGCTAAGGTGCTAGCCACATATACCAGAGCTGGCAGGTTCGAATCCAGCCCGGGCCTGCCAAACAACAATGACAACTACAACCAAAAATAGCTGGGCATTGTGGTGGGCGCCTGTAGTCCCAGCTACTTGGGAGGCTGGCAAGAGAATTGCTTAAGCCCAGGAGTTTGAGGTTGCTGTGAGCTGTGATGCTACAGCACTCTACTCAGGGCGACAGCTTGAGACTCTGTCTCAACGAAAACAACAACAACAACAACAACAACAAAAAGGAAACCCATTCATTTTGTTGCTTTATAAAATGTTTTATGTAGTGTGTTTCAAAATTTGGAATTTGACTCTTTATGTAGATATGTAGATTGGTATGTATTTTACTAAAGAATTATACTCTACTTGTAAAATTTCTTTTAGGTAAAAAATTTAGAAACTAGATTCAACCTTTTAAGAATTGTAACTCTTTATTTATTTATTTATTTATTTTCTTTTATTAAATCATAGCTATGTACAATGGTATGATCATAGGGCATCATACATTAGTTTCACAGACCGGTTGACATGTTTATATCACGCTGGTTAACATAGCCTT
This sequence comes from Loris lydekkerianus, assembly GCA_963574355.1. Classification (NCBI taxonomy): domain Eukaryota; kingdom Metazoa; phylum Chordata; class Mammalia; order Primates; family Lorisidae; genus Loris; species Loris lydekkerianus. Next base: position 11,872 of record CAUYPK010002546.1, read on the forward strand.
CCTGGCAATTTCACAATTGTGTTGAGACATTTACATTCTACATTTACTAAGTTTCACATATACCATTGTAAGATGCACCACAAGTGTAAAATAAATAAATAAATAAATAAATAAAAATAAAACTCAAACATATAGTGCTACACACAAAAACATTATTTCCATTTTGTTCTCTTCTGCTATTAACAACTTGCCCAAAATTTGCCACCTGTGTTCCTGGAAGCAAGTACAAATAAAGTCAATCAACCACTCTAAAAAAAAAAAAAAAAAAAAAAAGAATTGTAACTCTTTAACATAATCAAGATCACTGACAAAATTTTTGATTAGGGAAATGTATATAAATTATGATATAATAACTGAAAATAAATTTCAATTTTTCTATAAGTATTAGAGAGAAACATGATTTTTCTTCCTGTTGCCAGTAATAGTAAAATATGTTATGTTCACTTTAGATGTAAAAATTATATAGGAGGCATGAAGAATTACTTAGCCATTTATAATCTGAGGACTTATGATACATGATGTTTAACATTTTTTATAATAAAAAGAAGATATTACTAAAGTTAAAATGAAGCAAAATCTAATGTTTACAGTTACATATGTGTTCAGAAATACATTTTGACTTCTGGCTATGGAACAATATGGAGATCAGCAAAGCCTTTCCTTAAGAAAAGTAATAATAAAGTTAGATAAAAAATGATGAAATGGTCATTTTAGCCTTTTGGAAATTGAACAAAGACCTAAGATAATTTGATTCATGGTTTTGTAGTATAAATCGAAAGTATTCAGTATAGTGTAGATGATGGGAGGGAATGTCATATTGTAATTAAAAGCTGATACCTTGAGCTTAGACTACCACATCAGGCACAAGTCTGGCTTTGTCAGTTATTAGTTTTTTGACCATAGGAAATTTGTTTGGCACCTGACTTTTCTCTTTGTTGAGTTGTATTCAGTTTTAGGACATACTATCTTATGGTTGTTGTAGGTATTTATATGGTATAATACATATTAACTACTTAGAATACAAGCAGAGGTACAAGGTAAGGACTCAGCGAATATTAGTTATTCTTAGTTATATACTTTTCTTTATAATCTATAACTGGGAGGGGGGAATGCACTTTTGGGTGAGTTGTGCCTATAGTCCCAGCTACTCAGGAGACTGATGTGAGAGGACCACTTCAGCTCAGGAGTTTGAGTCCAGCCTGGACAACATAGCAATAGCCTATATCTACAATAAATAAATAAATCTTTTTTTGAAGATTCACTTTTATAATTGTTTAGAATGTTCACCTTATGTTTTGGTTCCTATAAAATCATCTCACCATATATAGTGTATATTACATATAGAAGGGGTTCTTATGTCCTAATAAATATGCATATATCACATGGGGTCTACTGCTGGTAGAGATTTAAAATAATACAACCACATTAGGAACCACTTTCATAGAAGGCAATTTTTGAAAACATTAGAAATGCACTTACCTGACTCAGTGCCTTTACATAGTGGTTACGGTGCCAGCCATCTACAGTGAGGCTGGTGAGTTTGAACCCAGCCCAGGCCAGCTAAATAACAATGACAACTATAGCAAAAAAATAGCCGGGCATTGTGGCGGGTAGTAGTCCCAGCTACTTGGGAGTCTGAGGCAAGAGAATTGCTTAAGCCCAAGAGTTTGAGGTTGCTGTGAGCTGTGATGCCACAGCATTCTACCCAGGGTGACATAGTAAGACTCTGTCTCACAAAAAAATAAAAAAATAAAGAAAGAAAAGAAATGCACTTACCTTATGACCAAGCCCTCCTGATCTCCTGTATTTACCCAAGAGGACTAAAAGCTTATGTCCAACAGAATTGTATGTGAGTGAGCATAGCAGCTCTATTTGTAATAGCAAAAAACTAGAAACAATCCAAATGCTTATGAAGAAGTGAATTTGTTTTTTGTAAATGATGATTGAACTATACAGTGGAATACAATTAAGTAATGAAAAGGAATAAACTATTATTATCTGCAATGGCATGGATCAATTTCATGCAGAGTGAAAGAAACCAAACAAAAAAATACATATTGTGTGATTCCTTTTATATGAAATTTTATAAATTGCAAACTAAAATCTATATAGATAAATAACAGATTAGTGATTGCCTAAAGATAGTAAAGGTGGAGTGGGAAGGGATAGATTACTGGGGGACTTAAGTAAACTTGTGTGTGATAGACATATTCATTATTTTAATTATACTTATGATTTTTGGGGTGTACACATAAGCTAAAAATTATCAAATTCTACCTATTGAATATGTATGTAATTTATATTGGTATGCCAGTTATAAGTCAGCAAAACTATTTTTTAAATATATTTATTCCACACACTAAATTAATATAGAAAGTTAACATTTTCTTGGGTTGTTTTACTGCATGTTTTTAATAATAAATTCAATTGGAATTTTTCTCACTGATATCTAAATGTCAGTTCAGATTCACAGTTAAATGATTCCTGTAATCTGTAAAAGATTCTTATTGCCCAGTGATATATGAGACACCAAAGAGGCTAGAATTTTATACATGTTATAATATTTCAGTTGATGGTGGTATGTATAAGAGGTCTTTAAAAAGTCATGGAAAATAGGTACTACGAAAAAGCCATGCATGAACTTTAGAATTTTGTACCAAAATACTAATACAGTTTTGTTATAATATATCTGAACAAGATCAAGTTTGAGGCACTAAGAAGGATAAGGCATCAGTCTGAAAAGAGCTCCTATGAGAGCAACATGAAAACTGCTAAAATTGAGGCAAGGACACACATGGAATATATGGTGAAGTTGGTGGGAAGAATGGTAAAATCATCGATTATTTACAAAAAGTTTATGGGACCAACACCCCCAAAGAGATCAGCATTTGTGCCTATAAAACATTTTACGAAAGGGCAAGACAGCATTGAAGGTGAATCCCACAGCAGCAGACCATCCACATCAATTGTCAAGGAAAAAAGTAAATCTTGTTCTTGTTATAACTGGAGAGGACCAAGGATTAACAACAGAGAAAAAAAAAAAAACACCTTAGACATCACAATTAGTTCAGGTTAAAATATTTTGACTGACCTCAGAATGGGAGAAAATATTTGCAGGTTATACCTCCGATAAGGGTCTAATAACCAGAATCCACAGAGAACTCAAATTTCTTAGCAAGAAAAGAACACGTGACCCCATTTCAGGGTGGGCAAGGGACTTAAAGAGAAACTTCT
>CAUYPK010002548.1:0-50268 GCA_963574355.1 Loris lydekkerianus
TGGATAGGCACAGTCAGTGATGAATTGTCTTAATTTTTCTGAACTTCATCTTTAAGAAGTCTAAACAGTTTGGAAGTAAGCTCCAGGCTTCACCTACTCATACCAGAAAATGAATGGTGGTATCAGAATATTCAGTTAAAAAAAACCAAACTTTGGAATTCAGAAGAGGTCAAATTATTAAAAGATGTAGCAAAGATCATTGCTGTGTGGAAGATAAAAACAAAGGATTACAAAAGGCCATGTATGCAAAAGTGACTATATAACTGTTGTTAAATGAGATTGGTTTATAATTTTCTTCTATGTTTGTGAGCTCTGTAGATAGCATGAACACTATGTGATCATTAAAATTTTAAAAGAATTCAAAAGCTAGTGTAGTCTGGGCTGAAAATAATTAAGAAATATAGAGTTAGAAGTTAGAAAATCAGGAGCATAATTATAGTATGAATGAGGTTAGAAGTCAGTTTGTGTCTCAAAAAGATTTTTGGAGGCAGTTATTATTATGGGGAACAGAATAGTCATCAAGTTATGGAAAGTGTGGAGAGAAATAGAAAGAACTAGGTAGGCATCATGATCTTAGAAGTTTCAGGAAGAGAAATACTACAGCTTACAATTATTCGTGAGTCAGAAGTATCTAGTAGGAAAAGGGAGATAAAACATGGGAAAACAATACAAACAGCAAAGCTTTGAGTTCCTAAGTGCATGTCAGGGCCTTGTCTGAGGCTATTATGATGGCTTTGTTTGGTGACAGGAGAAATTAAATAGTGTATAATATGAAAATGGTTTTAAAAGTAACAGTAGAGGATAAAATGAAATGGTCTAAAAAAGGATTTTGTAACCATAAAGTACTATTAAAATGTTAGGAAATGGACTGGAGAGTATGGCTAGATTGGGCCTAAGGTCTGAGTTCTCTCTTCCATTATCTGTTACTCCTAAAGTATAGTAAGGAAAATAAAGACAATCATTAATGTAGCAGTGATTCAGGTAAAGTTGCATCTTTATACAGGGAAGTGTATGAGAGCAGGCCATCTAGTCTGCAAAAGAATTAACAAGGCTTTATAGTAATAAAACGATACCTTGGTTAAGAAATTTTTTTCTTATGTAGATGTCATAGACATTTTATTTCTTTCTGTTTGCTTTTGTTTAAGTAGAAGAGCTGGGTATTTAAAATTTAATTTTACTTTTTGATAAAGAAATACATGTGTGCATTTGCATTGTTAATAAAATGGTGCCATAAGATTTATGCCCCTAAGAAGAAGCCTGCCACATGGCATCTTAGGCCTTTTCTCTTTCTTTCTCCTGACCTCTCCCCAGAGGCAGAACCAGTTTCATCTTGTATTTATTACTGAAGTTTCTAAATTACATAATCATGTTGTTCTTTCTTAGTTTTTTTTTTTTTTAATTTCAAAATATTAAGGGGGTACAAATGTTTTTGTTATATGGATAGCTTTTATAATATTTACATCAGGGCTATAAGTATGCCCACTACCCTAATAATATTCATTGTACCTGCATCGTACATGGATCAGCACACTAGCCATCTAGCTGCGTAAAATCACCCAATAGATAAAGCTTACAACCTATAGAAAACAATAGTACCTGTGGAAAAATAAAACAAAGCAGTGGGGTCTTACCCAATATAATGAACAGAACAGCATCTCACATATGAATCCTATCACTCAATATTAGTGGTCTGATGCTCTACTCAATAGACATAGCCTGGCTGAATGGATGAACAAATGAAAGCCGAGTGTCTCTTATCCCCAGGAAACACATCCAACCACAAGTACTCACACAGACTCCAGGTGAAGGGATGGAAATAACATTCTTCACAAATGGAAACCAAAAGAGAGAAGATATGTAGCTATTCTCCCGTCAGATACAATTGTCTTTTAATCAACAATGGTACAGAAAGGCAAAGATGATTATTGTATATTGACAAAGTAAGCAATTCAACAAGAAGACACAGCATCCTAAATACATACATAGATGCACGTTCACAGCAGCTCCCAGATTCACAAAGCAAATTCTACTAGATCTGAGCAAAGAAATAAACAGTAGCATCATAATTGTTGGGCACTTCGACAGACCACTGACAGAACTGGACAGATCATTGGAGCCTAAAATAAAAAAAGAAATGCTTTTCTCTCCTAGATTTTAAGTTTTAGGCATATTCTGTGGTGTACTCATAAACCCAGGGTAGGGGAGTAGGAAAACGACGGAGCCTTTTTACGTCTCCTCCCTCACCCACCACACAGACTCCTCCCTCTTCCTATTTCCTCAGTGTCATTAGTCCTGCCACAAAATGGGTCAAGTCACTATGCAATTATAATAACCATGCAAATATTGCAGTGTGCTATGGCTACTTCTCTCTCTCTCTCTCTCTCTTTTAAAAAAAACAAAAAAACAAAAAAACAATTTCTCTTCTCTTTAAGGTAAATGATGTCTTATTTTGTTTTCCTAAGTATGACTGATCCCCTTGGAAAATGGGAAAACCGATCATAATAGTGTCACAAGCAAACTCCCCAGTTAATCGATCGATTTCATTTCCGGCCCCTCCATGTGTCTCACCTCCCCAAGTCTGTCCCTCACTGCCATCCTGGGACCTCTTTAACTTGCTCTTCTCTTGGTTCCCCAATTTCCTGGATCACAGTCTTCTCTGAGTTACCCATGTGTTTTCTAGGGTCTCACTGTGAGAGTGCCTATAATCCCTCATTCATCCAACCTGTTTGACATCTCTTACGAAACAGGCAGTGTTATGGAGAATAAGAATAGACCAGGCAACAAAGCAGAGGATCCCTGACTTTCTTGAGTTTATATTTGGGTATGTGTGTGCATGTGTGAGTGTGCGTGTTTGTGTGTATGTGTGTGTGGGTGCATTCTTGTGTGTGCGTGTCTGAGTGTGTGCATTCGTGTGTGTATATGCGTGTTTGTGGGTGTATGTGCATGTGTGTGCATGTGCATAGGGTTGCTAGATAAAATACAGAGTTCTCAGATGCATTTGTATGAGTATGTTGCAAATATCATAGTGTTTGTTATTTATCCAAAATTCCAATTCGACTGGCTGTCCTTTATTTTTATATGCTAAGTCTGACCACTCTGGCTGGGAGGGATTAGGCTGTACAGAGAGAAACACACAGTAACTAAACAGTTTTTTTAGAAAGTGAAAAATGTCATGCCGGGGTGCAGAAGGCAAAGTAGGGCAGGGTAAGATAGGTTGGGGGTTCCAGGAGGCGGAATTACAATTTTGAAAGAGTGGCAAGGGTAAACCTCGTGGAGAAGGTAAGATATGGGTATGAGCAAGGGCAGGAAGGAAGCAAGGAGTTAGCCTGCATTTATCTTAGGACCTGATTCCAGATAGAAAGGACACCACGTCTGGAATGTCCAGAGTGGGTCTGAGTGTTTGAGAAACAGCATGGAGACCGACATGGGTGTCACAGCACATGAGGGACGCAGCGGCAGCACGTGAAGTCCAGAAGGAAAGCCGTCCAGATGGCACAGGAAACGTAGGCTACTGAGCAGACTGCTGCTTTCTCCCAGGGCCATGAGGAGCCCAGGTGGGTTTTGAACAGAGTGATGGCCTGAGGCAGCTTCTGTTGTAACAAGATCACTCCCATGCTCACTTGAGGGGCAAGGTCAAAAGCTGGAAGGCCAATCTGAAGGTTACCACGGGTCAGACGAGGGGAACTTGGACTGAGCAGACAGCAGTGGAGGTGGTGAGAACAGATTGGACTCTGGATGAAGTTCTCCTTTTAACATTTCACCATGAAGATTTTCAAACATACAGAGAAGTTACTGCCCATAGAACTGATTTCTGAGTTGTGCAGCAAACATTTCACTATTTTTGCTCCATCATTAATTGCTTCATCTCTTGATCCCGTGGCTGTATCACTTCTCAGTCTGAAACTTCTCTGATTCAGTTTCTGTAAAGCTGAGCCTTCAGCCTCCTGTGTGATGGCGAAGTCGCTGGCCTAGGAAATACAGGGTGGAGGCGCAGGCCTTCCGGGGGCTAGCCAGTTCACAACCGTCAGTTTACAGCCTGTCCCTTTTATAGCTGCACTTCTCTCCTCACTGAAGGGAGCTACCTGGTATTCTAAAACCTAAACTTTCTGTGCCTTCAAGGCACGGGTTAGCTGGCTGCTCCTTCTGGCACCTGCCGTTTCAGTCCGTTTGTTCCACTTCTCTCAGTGAGTCCCAACTCGTTTCCCTGTTTTCTGTCTTCTAAAAATGTGTTGATCTTTCTTGTCATTTTATCCTCTTTACTTCCCTTTGCCCTGCAGCTTGCTGACATTTTTATTTCTTGCCTTTCATTGGACTGGGGCTTGAAAAGAAAAAAGATTTATGTTTACAAATACTTTGTCAATGGAAAAAAGAAGGGAGTATTTAATAATAATAATTAATCTTCCATTTTAATGGTTCTACCAATATACGAAAGATACATTACAATCGGTGGCGGCATAATTGTTTTTCAGGTTGTTACTTTACAAGACTCAGGAAAGTGTTGCTGTACATCATCATTGTACGGTGTCAGACTTTAGGTCTCTGGGGGCTTCTGCCAGGTGGTGTTTGGATGTTGGCATCAGAGATTTGAAGAGATAATGAAACTCAAATTGGGTCAAGCAAATGTGACCCTGTTGGCTTAGTGGAAGCAATGTTTATTCTTTGCCCGTTCGAGCCCACCTTCCCTTCTCTGAGGAGCTGTTACATCTTTGGGGTGGAAAAATTTGAGTTTCACTCTGGTATAGACCAGCTACAAATCCTCCCGCTAGCACCAACATGTTCCACCTCGTTGCTTTCACTATGCTGACTGTTCTATAAAATATTTACTATGACTCTGCCTTCCCCAACTGAAATGGTGCCAGGCACTGGTAATTAGGTTGCAGCTAAGCCTCCTTAATCTCCTTTGGTGCAGAGCTGGGAAAGTGGAGGCCTTACATAACAGGTAGAGGAGACCTGACGGGCGGCTGGCCTAAGTGCTCCCACACGTGCTTCTAAGTAGATGTAAACGGAACTCTTCACCAGTTGTCTGCTTGCCTTTCTTCTGTGTGCTTCCAGAAAGAAGCTACTGAAATACATTTGTCTCTAAAATGAGCCTCTAGAGGAAAATAACAATAGCAGGCCAGGAATTTTTTTTTTTTTCTTCTTTCCAGCCCCAGTAGTCAGAATATGTTTGACTCAAGGCTCTGATCTTGTTGGGAGATTGGCTCTCACTATTCAAGGCACTTGTAACAGTTTATGCTCCAAATGAGGGTTTGAGGATTACATTTCCTCTGCAGTATAATTTATTACTTAAGGCAATGAATCTCACAACTGGGCGTCAGAAGACTGGAGTGCTGTGTGTCCATGAGCTACCCACTTGACCTCTCTGAGGCTGTGTTTCTCCTTCCAGATAATGGTAACAGTAATACCAGCCTGCCAATAGTTGTGATAACAAAATGAAATGAAATTGGAGGAAGAGCTTTGCAGACTGTCAAGGTCTTAATATGATTTCACTCTAGAATATGGGCCCAAGGGTTAGGCACTTTGGGTGCACTTTCCACATTTTTGTATGGGTAAAATAATCAGGTTCAAATTCAAGTAAATTGTTACAAGTATGTATCAAGCAATTCCTTTGTTCTGAGTTTGGAATTCATGCAGAGATGGAGAACATGATCCTATGGGGACATCATAATGGCAATGTGTTTTCCTAAAGGAAAGTGGTGTTGCCCTTGGAAGGAGTTTGAGTAAGAATTCAGATACGATAACCTTTGGCAAAGTCCATTTGGGGGTTATATAGCTGAATGGAAATGAGCAGTGTCTGAATTCTGAAAGGCTCAGGACCAAATCTAAACTTTGTCACTTCATGGCTCAGTGGCCTTGAGAAATTCACTCAATCCCTCTGAGCTGCGGTTTTCTCCTCTGTAAATGTGGATGTGATGCAGAACCCTAGGGTTGCTCCCTGGATTAAATGAGATAAAGTATTTAAGGACTCTGTCACCAACAGTGTCACAACAGCAGCATTATTATTTTGAAATAATAATAGGCTATTAAGTTCATACCATATTCCAGGCATTGTTGCTACATGCTACTTATCAATATCTGTTTAAATAATTATGGGATTGAGGAATTATAGTAGTAATTTTCTTATACATGAGTAACTGAGACAAAGAGAGATTAGGTCAATTTCTTAGGGTCATAGAATAAGTTAGTAGCTGCAACTAGTCACTGTCAGGTGAAGACAGATGGTAGCTTCTTCTCAATTTACTGTTATTTACCTCTCTGAAGTTTTAGCTAGGAAAGGATATAATAAACTAAAGGACTATTAGAAATTAAAAAATGAGATAATAAATATAAAAAATGCTTATAAACAATAAAGTACAAAATCCAGAAGCTTTCTTTCTGGGGTTGTGATTGACCATTCGTAATTTCACATAGCTAGAGAGGTTAAATTGTATTCCCAACCTTTAGCAAACTTTTCAATCACCATGTATTGCTCGCAGTGCCTCAGTTTACCTTGCTAACAGGTGACCTTATCATGGCAAACTAACCATCGAACATCTGCACTCTTACTTGCCCATGTGTTAGGGTACTTCAGGCAGATAGCTGAATTCCTAGTCGCCCGATTTTGAGCATATGCCGTTTCAGAATAGTATTAGGCAATGACAGAATCTGTTGCCCTTAAATTAATTTAACACTCTTCCTCTGGAGAGCAGATGCCTGCATTCTAAAACCAATATTTCCACTCATGTTATTATGGCTTGTAAAAACACATGCTGAAGAGGGCTGACAAGGAGGTTTGGGGAAGCATATGATATCCCAGGAGGCTGAACGGAACTGAATTTAGGTGGGTTGTCTCTTCTAGGCAGCCGGTGTCATATACGGTTGCCTCTTAAAAGGACGGCTCCAGTGGAGAGCAGACTGGGCAGAAACGTGAGCCCCTATGGCCTGTTAAGTGGGAAGGGGCTTAATGAGACCCGGAGTTAGGCTGAGTGACTCACAGCACTTAAGCATTAGAAGAAAAAAGGGAGAGAGAGAAAAGGAGAAAAGATGTTATGAAGCAATTTATGACTCCTGAGAGCCATGTTGTATTATGTTTTTTTTGTTTGTTTGTTTTGTTTTGTTTTTTTTTTTATGTATTTCAGGTGTAATGAGGATTTATGGAGGAAGACCAGGCATAAAACGATATCCTTAATTCATGCTGAATTCAGTCATATTTTGTCTTCTCTTTCTCCTTTCCCTTCCTCCACTGGTTCTTTCCTGATCCTCAACACAACCTCCCTCTTTTCTTATGTGATTCTTGTTACAGCTTCATTTTTTCACCTGAAATTTTTCATATTTCAAAGATTGAAATCTCTACACAGAGATTAGTGTAGATTATAATTCGTACCTGGATGTTTTCAGACTCCCCTTCTAAGTAAAGGCATAAATCATTTCACTTGCTACTATACTTTCATAAAGAATACATAAATGTTTCACAAGGCCAATGATGTTTACAATGGGACATTAGTATTAACCTTTTTAAAACTTATTTAATAATTCTCTAATAAACATTTAATAAGCATTGTGTGCCTGGCACTATACTAGGACCTTGGAGTATGAAACTTAGCTAGGCATAATCTTGCCTGACACACACCAGACTTCTATTGAATGATCAAAGGAAGGGGTCCATTTTAATTTGGTGAATATAGTCCAGTTCTCCGCATGTAGAAAAGCATGGACCATCCTGGGGATTTGAAGGAGTTCAGAATATCTGTGATGTAGGTAATTGATGGACAGGGCTTGGGCATAAATAAATAGGGCCACCGTGGAACAGAGTTATGTAGTGTACACACTGCACAATCACATGTGGTAATTCCAGCACAGTGAGAAAGAAGGTGGGAAAGGAAAATAATGGCTTCACCATAAAGTGCCTTATGTGTCAGGTTAATTATTCCTGTTGGGTGCATGGGGGAGGGGTAGTGTTAAGACCAAATTCCTCCACTGAGAGATCACCAGACACACATGAAAAAACAAAGGAGTGACTTTATTCAAGCATGCTCAGGCTGTACCACTGACAGAACTCTGCTTAGAGGAGGACGGTCCTGAGGCAGAAATGATGGCAGGTTTTATACTCTTTGGCGTGATGCATTTTGGGTTTCCGGGGGTGGGGTGGGGGTGGGGAGCGGGACCAAGTTGGGGGGTTGGTCGGTGCAGGGACTGAGATAACTTAGGAGGTTTAGGATTGGCAGGCTCTATCCAGGACTGGCCCTACCTGGAGGCTGTGAGAACAAAGGGGTGCATGTTGGATTGGCTGGCTCTATCTGGAACTGACCCCGCTCAGAGGCTGTGAGACTCGGGAGGGCGGGCCCTCACTAGCTGTGGCTGGGGCACAAGGGCCAACTGTCACCCAGGGGGCAGCCGCTGAGAATCTCTCAGCCCCTGGTGAAAGACCGACTCTGCCCCCCCCCCCCACCTGCTAACTAGCCTTTTTATCTTCTCTCTCTTTTATATCCCCTATGTCTCCCATTGCCCTTAACATCTCTGGGTGGGAGTTAGTTAACATTGTAGTGTTGCAGTCAGAACCCTCTCCTTCTAGCAATTAAAGAGTTACTACAGAGTTTGTAAAAAACTATTTTTTTCTGGCTGCAAAAACAAAACAAAACAAAACAAAACAAAACAACCTGTGGTTGCTATGTTACAAACAGTCTTGAGATAAGGTGCTGGCATTCTGCAGAAGACCCAAGGTCAATTACTCATTTAGAAGTAGAGATAAAAAATGGTCCTCTTTAAACTGCAGCTGCTTGCACTGCATTCCGTATGCATTCCACATTTTCCCCCACCCCACTGCGGGTTAAGATTCGGCACTGGGCTCTTCAGTAGACGTAGGAGAAAAGATACCTGAATTGCTCTCAAATTATCCAAATTATACATTTCTTCTGCCTATCCTGGGGATGCAGATTCTGCTGCACTCTCTCCCCCCATCACTGCTTTTTCAGAATCTTTGCATACTGTTAACTTACTGTGATATTAAGAATAAGTCATATTTCTCATTCGGGCTAGAGCTAAGAATGTCTGAAAGATACTACAGACATTGAGAACCACTCACAGGTTTTAATGTAAGGCAGTAGGATGATGAGATTGTTTTGTTTTGTTTTTTTTTCATGCAAAAGAGCACTGAGGCAGGCAGTAGAGGGCGGATTAGTGCAGAGTGAGAGAGGAGGAGGCTCCCTCCCTAGAACCTTCCCTGTCCTCAGGTCTAATGATACCCTTGCACAGAGCACATGACAAGCAGTTCTCCAGGCCACCAACATGAGATTAAAGTCAGAATGAGACAGATCTGTCATTGTCATCCAGAGAGGGTGAAGACACCTGGCCTGATTTCACAGACAGACCTTCAAGAAAAGTTACCTTGAGAAATTAAATAAAAGCTATCAAATATGAATAGGATGTTTTAAACTTTAAATTCTCCTCATTTAGAACATACCCCCTTTTGGGTGCTTTTTTTTTTTTTTTTAGCATTTTTGCTTGTTTGTTGATTACTTATTTATTTATTTTTTATTAAATCATAGCTGTGTACATTAATGCAATCGTGGGGTAGAATGCACTGGTTTTATATATAATTCGAAATATTTTTATCGAACTGGTTAACATAGCCTTCACAGCATTTTCTTAGTTATTGTGTTAAGACATTTATATTCTGCATTTAGTAAGTTTCACTTGTACCCTTCTAAGATGCACCGTGAATTATAGCTAAGCTGTACAGAGCTTGGTCACCTTAAAAAACAATTATTAATAAATTCTTACTATTTCTCTAGCTCTCCTATGTGACCTTTTTTTTTTTTTTTTTCATTTAGTGAAACTGGGATTTTCTGTGATCTACTTAAATATAGAATTTTTCTTTGTCAGTGAAAAGTGAGTTGATCATTTCTATTTCTAAACAGTAATTAATTATTATTTTAATAATAATATTATTAAAGAATATTATATAATATAATTATTATGTAATAATATAATTATTATATATGACAATATATAATATCAATATATTATGTTATATTCTATTATATGATATATATTATAATAATTATGCATTATATAATATATTAGAATATATAATATAATATATGATATAATTATTATTCTAAAAATTATAATTAATTATTATTAATTCTAAACATTAATTGACATCACTGTTCCCAAGAAGAAGAAAAAAATAATCTTTTCAAGCTTTAGGTTCTTAACTGCACATAATGTGATTCTAGCCTGATTCTCCAGTCTACATCATTAGAAGAAAAAAAACAAACAAATAATAATAAACAAAACTCCTTTCTGAAATCCTGGTATCACATATAAGAAACAGATTGCTAGAGCACTTACTGCTGTAATGATCTCCTCATGGTTTGAAGAAATTATTGATTGATCATTTTTATAATTTATGAGATTTCCATTATGTACTAAGTTAATATAGGAGAATTAACTAACTTCCTTTCATCTTATTTTTTTCCCTTTGAACTAAGTATCTGGATGAGCTATGGATAGTTTTTTTTTCCCCCTTTAATGTTAGGAAAATAAAATTAAAATTGATATGATAAAGCAGGCATTAGAACACATTTTAGTCTCATAAGATGTACATTCAGTTCAGTAAAACAAAGATAGTGACTTATCAGACATGATATACGCACTTATGGTGATGCGCTTGCCTTTAAGTATTAGATTAATTTTTAGAATGATAATATGAGCAATAATAGAGCTCTTTAGTTGCAAGGGCATATCCTAGATTGGGAAGAAAGGAAATGTGATTTGTAGCCTGGCTTTGGTAAGGCATTTGTGTGACCCTCTCCTGACCACAGCTAATGACCTCAGTGTATCTTCTTTATTTCCACAGGAAATATTGTAGATTCCTTTGCACATAGTAGGTGTTCTAATAGTATAGGATTCTCTATCACCTGAAGAAGAAATTTTGCTTTTATTGATGCATATGAAGAGGTGTTTTAAGAAAACATGTGACAATGCATCATAATCAGACAAACTCATCAGAAAAATGCTCTTGATTAATATGGAAGTGTTTCTTCCTATTTCTGAGAGAAATTATTTAAAAAGTGCAATTTTGTGGCATAGCGATTCTTACCTCAGGACGAGCAATGTATGTCAGTGATAGGAAGAAAGGAAGAGGGCAGGTCTGGTGGTGCACCTGTCATCCTAGCCACGCATTAAGGCAGAGACAGGTGGATTACTTGAGCTCAGGAGTTTGAGACCAGCCTGAGCATGAATGAGACACCGTCTCTACTAGAAATAGAAAAACCAGCAGGGTGTTGTGGCAGGTATCTGTGGTCCCAGCTACTTGGGAGACTGAGACAAGAGGATGTATTCAGCTCAAGAGTTTGAGGTTGCTGTGAATGCTGATGAGGCCACAGCACTCTACTCGGGGTGACAGAGTGAGACTCTGCCCCTCCCCCCCCAAAAAAAGAAAGGGAGAAAGAAAATGTTTACAATGTTTGCAACACCCTGGTTAGGGTTATAAAACTTCATTAAGGCCACTGAGCCAAATGTTGAGATAAGAGTTTGGTTGCTATATTTTTTTTTTTTTTTTTTTTTTTTCTTTTCAGTATTGAGAAATGTTGCCTAAGTCAGTAACAGACCTCCTTCCCTTTGAGGAACAGTGAGGAAAGAGGCCAGTTATAGAAAATGGTAACAGCCACAAGACCTAACAGGCAGAAATTACTACTGTGCAACAAATAGTGTTGGAAGGAATGCGTAGCTTGAGAAGAAATACAGCAAGCAACAGCATAGGCCTAGCTAGTCAACATTACATACAGGCTTGTGGCCCCTAATTACATTTCAGTCCATAAGGGTGGCTCTGTAAGTCAGTAACCCTGGTATTTACTGTGCCATTTTTATGTTTAGATACAGAAAGACCAGTCATTGTGTGACACTTGTCTGCAGTACTCAGCACAGCATCAGAGCCTGCATGTGCTGCTATACCAGGCAGGTTGTGTAAGCACAGGCTGTGATGACTGCATCATGGCAAATGGCCTGCCATGTGTGGCTTAGATCATATTCCCCCTGTTAAGTGATACATTACTGCATTCAACTGACGTGAGCTTCCTGTCAAGAGTGTTATCTTTTGGAATGGAAAACACCAAGTTTGACCAGGTGAAACATCCAAATGAAGAAGCACTAGGCTAATACACGGAACAGAGCATCAAAGTCTGACCCTACTTATGGCGATAGAGACCTTGCTACTAATGGATTCTGTCTGTTACTTACACTTGAAACCTGCTTATTTTTTGAAATAACTAGGATCATTAAGGGATAATCTTCTGAAATTAAATGTAATGTTTATTTGGGGCTTATTAGAACATAGCAGTATCCATCATTTTAAATGAGCACAGTTGCTCCACGTAAGCTACTTAACTACAATTTCTTATATTAATGATGTCTTGCCTGTACTAAATTAGCACTGGTGAGTAGCTAAGCCTGTGTGAAACCCTAAATCTGGGCATACTCTACAATATGAGGGTATGATGTAATGGAAGGAAAGATTGGTCGTACACTCTTCTTCAAGTTGCTAACCTTCTTTTTTCTTCTTTTTTATTAACCCCTTGTAATTAAAGTAATTATAGTAATTTTTTTTTCTTTTTTTTACTCGTGCTTAACTTCTAGGAGCATCAGTTTTTCTATCTATAAAATTGAAGTAATGCTGATAATAACATCATAGGTTAGGCAAAGTCAGTACAACTATGGGAGTAGAAGTGGAAAGGAGCATATGATTATAGCGTTGACACTGTTCTGAGTTTGCAACATGTGAGATTCCAAAAATGAGAAATTCATCGTCTCTCTTTCCAGAGAGTTCACATATTATGAAAAGGAGCATAACTATGAATCGGCAATTAAAATGTAGCAAGGCCCACGAAACAGTGAAAACACGTGTAAAGTAAACATCACTCAGTAAGGAGGAGTTCACTGCTCTGGGGAGGAGCTGGCCATGGAAATTGTCCCAAGTGGAAGTGATGTTTGACCATGGGGAAGAGGCAAGGACTAGAGTTAAAGAACAGAAAGGACAGAATCCTTTAGAACAGGTAGGAGAAATGGAAGCTATGAAGGAGGCAGGGAGGGAATAATGTAGGTGGCAGACAGCCAGATGAGAGAGGCTTGTCCTGGGTCATCGAGAGGGAAGGGTTTTTCATGGAAGGAGTGCTCCATATCTGCAGATATTCCACTTGGGAGGGTGATCAAGAAAGAAAGATTGAGGATTCTCCACTGGATTTGATACTTTTAGAAGCCATCTGGTTTCCCTTCCCTATATAGTCAGTTAAGAGGTAGCGAGCAGAAACATTGTGTACTGTGGGTTGTATGGTAATTAAGTTAGAAGTGATGATATGAATTACAAACTTAACTACCAAGAGGCTCAGATATAAGGACAGGGCGTGAGAGCAAGAATGGGAGTTAATGGGGATTGGAGCATAGTGGGAAGAATTGACCTTGGACAGGAGGACCTCTTTCTGAGGCAAAAAGGTAAGGAAAATCATAAATATGGCTTCAGACACATCAGCCTTTAGAGGTACCAAGAGAGAGGACGCATGCTAGATGAAGGGAGAGCCATCAGTAGGCTGATGAGGTTAGGAATGGGTAATGCACTTGAGCATTAAAGTAAATGAATGATGAATTAATTGCAATTGGTCAAATGCCACTAATTCTTAAGACAGAATGAGTTCTTGGATCAAGTGTGTCATCTGCCTTCTAAACTAGCTCAGCAGCTCTGCTGTAAGAGCTCATTGTAATGTAGGTGTTAAGAGGAAGGGAGGAAAGAGTTCAGAATAATTTGGTTTATAGCAGGTTAGTTTGTCTTTACATTAAATGGCAGCGATCTTGTTTTTGGAGATGGGTAGGTATTAAATTATCTATGTTTCTGAGACTATGCACATAACCAAAATAAATTAACATAAAACAAAAAAGCTTGGAATTTAAATCTCTATTGTCAGAATTATAACCGTCTAATACCCTAATGTCTTTTTTTAAGGAGTTCATATATGGATCACTTTCTATTTATTCATTTATTTTTAAATTGACAGATAAAATTGTATGTATTCATCATGTACCACACAATGTTTTGAAGTATACGCACATTGTGGAAGGATTAAATGTGGCTAGTCAATGAATGTATTCACTCTCACATTTATCATTTTGTCGCAAGAATATGTAATATCTGCTCTTTGCATTTTTTAAAAAACACAGTGTATCTGTCTTAACTATACTCACCATGCTGCACAGCAGATGATCTCTTGAATGTATTCCTTCAATAGAACTTTAATTATAGCTCTTGACCAACATTTCCCCAGCACCTTCCCCCACCAACTTTGCAGTCTTGTGTAACCACTATTCTTCTCTCTGCTTCTATGAGATTAAATACGTGACACACATCAAGCAATATTTGTCTTTCTGTATTGGGCCTATTTCACCCATGCTGTTGCAAACAAAAGGATTTCTTTTTTATGGCTAATAATATTCTGTTGAGTATACATAGCACATTCTCTTTATTGATTTATTCACTGGTGAACACTGAGGTGGATTCCATGTCTTAACTATTGTCAATAATGCTACAGTAACCATGGAAGTACAGATATCTCTCCAGCATACTAATTTCATTTCCTTTGGATATATACCCAGTATATATTGGGATTGCTGCATCATCTTATCTTGCTATTATATTTTGAAGAACTTTCATATAGTTTTCCATAATGGTTCAACTAATTTACATGTCTACAAACAGTACATAAGGGTTCCCTTTCTCCACATCCTTGTCTTTGGTATGACCCTAATGCCTTAATCCTACGCTTGAAAGCATTGTCAAGTTTGACCAACAGCTTTTTTTTTTTTTTTTTTTTGCAAATTACAGATTACTCATCTCATGTCTGAGATTTGAGCAAGAATATTTCAGAATTGAAAAGTCTATCTTCTTGAGTATATCCTCAGGCATGGCCACCTGTCTCACAAAGCCTTAGGGGATATGTTATTTCTAAGGTTTGCTGTGGAAAACTAGTATCAACCTAAAACTCTCCCAGCTCCCAAGTGTAGCCAAAATAAGGCATGAGGAAAGGTAATAGATTCCACAATTACCCCTTTTCAACATGATTCAATATTTTTCATTGAATATGGAGACAGTTTTTTGGTTTAAGTATTATGGATAAATACACGGATCATGATGCTCAGGTCTTTGTCTAATAAGCACTCAGTGAAAGGTGTTAGAGAATTTAGGTATGCATTTTTAAAATTTTTAATATAAATTAGGAATAGAAAATTTAAAAAGCCTGGCTCCAAAGCGAGAGAGAAGTATTTAATCGTTCTGAGAATTTAAAATGACCCAAGCTTCAGAGCTGTTACTGGGTCATAGGAAAGATGAGAGGAAAAAAAAAAGACAAAAACCTGTCCTTGCAATTATTAGGCAAACCAAAGAAACCTTCCAAGGCTGAGACTTAATAGGAGTCTTTTAGGAGAAAGGAACGCCTGATATTCTGATTTTAGTATTATCAGGGTCCCAATTCTTAAGGTATCCATCTGAAGCTGTGTCTCTGGGAGACCAGATAAAAATGTTTTATAGGAAGTTATATCTGTTTCTAAAAGGGAAAACACTTTTTCTAATTTTGTGATTTTTTTTAAATGTAAGTATATAATATATTATCTGTTCACTGTGTTTTTTGAAAAAATTGGTAGTGGGAGGATGGTCAGCTTACACCTTTGGAGAAAAACCTCTCTCCGGTGATCACCTACAGAACTGTAATCAAAGGCAAAGAATGAAATAATCACATGAAATCACTCTAGATTCAGATTTCAAGATGAGAAAACAACAGCCCCCTCTCCCTGCCATGCAAACACACACAATTCGTCAGCAAAGCTTTTAGAGCTTGGAAAAAATACATGGGCCTTTGCTGTGCCCAGTCATAATCCCCACAAAGACCACCAAGGAGCCGAATCTGATGCAAAAGCCAAAGAGCCATTTTTTGCAAGTTCAAGCTTGGACTCCCGGGTCTCCGTTACAACGGATCTGTGCTGAGAGCCCCAAGCTCTAGAGCAGAGGGTTTGTATGGTCCTGCGCAGCAGGTGGGCGTGCACAGCTTGAAACAAAGGGGGCGCTTCTGGATTGGTTAGGTGGAGGGGAAGGGTCCCTGATTGGTGGGCAGTTGTCTCATGATGCCTGGGCTTGCCTGGAAGGTGAAACTTACTGGGTGAAATGGCGGGGGTGGGGTTGGGAAGCGAAACTTCACTCCTAAGATGGCGCTGGTCTGGTTCTTTCACCTTCTCTGGCTGTGGTGCTTATTAAATGAACTTCCACCTGATGACGCCAGACTACTAAGAGGGAAGTCACTCTCAAAAATACAACTGTGTCCATTAGCCTCCACTTACCAAGGCATCACAGTGAACCTAGACAAGTTGAAAAGTATTTTCTGCTAATCTTCAGCTATTGACTGCGTGTAATATTGGACCGAGATCAACATCCAGTGCAGGAAGGAAGTGGAAGAGGAGTGGGCGAAAATTTAATTCCTGTGCTCCTCACACTCAGTGTGAGCTGTCTCGTGTTGCATCCGCTTTGCATGGGCCTGTAGATGCATTAGGAAATCTGTGAGCAGAATATGTGCTAAATGATTGGTACATGCCAGGCTGAAAAGTGTTTCTGTCCTTGTTACCCAGCCTTGTTTAAAAACCATTCTGACCAGCACTTCTTTCTGGCCAAAATAGCCTGTACTCACAAGCAATCCAGTGGCCTCAGGTGCTCTGCCAGGGACATTCAGAATGTCTGTAATGTGCAGAGCTTGGATCTGCCACAATTTCAATAATAGGCAAAGTGGGAGAAAGACTCAAAGTGCAGTTTTGACACTGCTTATTGAAATGTTTGTACAGTTCTATCCGATTGACTTCTAAATAGGCAGTAGAGAAACAAACTCGTTGTGGGATGGGAATGTACAGATCGATTATCAAATCTCTGGTAGATGTTATTCTTTAAGATTTTATTCCATAATTGTTATGAGAAAAGCAATATGCTGGAGTCCAGAAATCTGAGTCCTCAGTATCCTCACCTGTACCACGACTCGGTGCCAAGGAAAGTCAAAGTAGTTACTGGCTAAATACTAACTCTCTGTGTCTGTTTTATATGTGTTCTCCTTGAGATTTTATTTAATGAGTAGATTCTGATTCTAAAATACCTTTAAAGACTTCTAGCTGAAAGATCACTTCTAATTTAAAATCTAACATTCTAAATGAGAAAAACGACTAGAGTTACTACTAATTTAATTATTGAGTCTAATAGTTTTAATGGATGTTATTAATTACATGTAATTAATTTTCACATTACCTTTTACGTTATCCTATTTTAAAAACAGCTTCATGTAAATCATATAGATGAGAGTTTCTTCGTTTGAATCTATAGCGAAACTCCTAAACTCCCATGCAAAATCTTGTGGACATAGGCATACAGAAAAAGGATCTAAAACTTCCACCAAAAGCTAAATGAGAGCCGTGAGATCACAAGTCATCCCCAGTGGATGAGAAACAAAAAGACCAGGTGTCAAACTAACACACAGCAAGAGGACTTCGAATAGATTTTATGGGCTCTCTCTTGCCAGACTCCCTCTCAAAATTATATTCCCTTCCCGACATAACACTGCCTGTATGTGTGTAAAAATTATAGGCGGGAGAGGGGGTCTACAGCGTCTCCATCATTGCGCAACATTCCCCCTTAATCTTACACTTTCTCGTATTTGAAGGAAGCTGAGGTCACATGCTTTGGCTTTCCCTGCTGACCTTCTACCACACTGATATATTACTAGGTAGAAAGAACTGTGCATTCTTCCTTTCTTAAACCTGGAGCTCTAGATGGCTCCTGGGCCTGGAGGTAAGTTTTTTTTTTTTTTTTTTTTTTTTTTTATCTTTAAGATGTCATTCTAAAGTAATTGAGAAGAATAAGAGTAAAGAAAAACATAAATGTTTGGCTGCTGGAGAACACCTTGCCTTAAAGGTCTCAAACAATGAATGGGGGGAGATTTCAATTTCTTTGAATTTTCTATTTCCTTTTGAATATTCCTGTGACTGTTAACATGATAATTCAATAGCTGACCTTTCCATGATCTTTAAGTCCTAGTGGGAAGGATAAGCACTGTTATGAGTCCGTAGGCAGGAACTGGGGGAAGTGGTGAGGGCTGTAAGGGGACATCAGATGTCAGGAAGAAGTGCCCAGACACATTAAATAAAAGAATTATGCACAGACGCTGGCTCCCACAGCACAGCAGAGCTGGATGCTCGGAATGTTCACCCACCATCCACTTGCATAGAAAAAAACAAGGCTTCTTTCATAAGCTGTGTGCTAACTCAGCACTGTGCACCAAGTAGAAAAACAATGGGGCGTGAGACAAAAACACCAATTTCACTAGAACTGAGAGATGATTCAGGGCGTTGTCAGAATTCTCAGCATTTAACACTTTATCTCTTCTTTCGTTTCAGATGCTGCACAATAAGCATGTCATGGTCCGTGTGGGAGGAGGATGGGAAACTTTTGCAGGGTATTTGTTAAAACACGACTCCTGCCGAATGCTGCAGATCTCCCGTGTGGATGGCAAAACATCCCCCATCCAAAGCAAATCTCCAACTCTCAAGGACATGAATCCAGATAATTACTTGGTGGTCTCTGCAAATTATAAGGCTAAGAAGGAGATTAAGTGAAGCTAATTGGTCACTGCAAGGGGACTCTCATAATGGCCTGTATCCACCTCTCCAGTGTAGTCAGCTTAGTCCACACGCTCTGAAAACTGCCTTGGAAAAAAGGGTAACAGACAGGAAAAAAGAAATGTCCACATATGGAAAACTGTTTCAAAGAGTAGCACTATTTATTTTTAATGCTTCTGTAGAATATGACCTATGAAGAGAAATTCTAAACTAAGATTTAAATTAGACAAATTATAAGCAAATTATTACTTCTCGATACATGCACACGATATTTAGAAGGCAAACACTTTAGAAACACCATTCTAGCTAAAGATAAAAACGTATTAGGAGAAAACACTTAAGAGTTGCAGATAAGTCCAAAGAAAGTGCCTGCTTTATGTCCATGAGTAAAAGCACCCCAGACATTTTTAAAATTGCAGAATTCTTAAGCTGTTTTTTACGAAATGACAATTAGTGTGACAATGTGCTACTTAAAATGTCGAACTGCACTATAACTAAATCCAGAGTAGTCACAGCAGGAATTCCTTACTGGAAAGGCCACTTCAGAAAAGTTTACATTCACTTGGAAGATTGCCTTAAAAGCTTATCTCTTATCTATGACCAAATCTCTGGGGTACTTTTGTAAGTTTTCAGTACAACCCCTTAGTAGCTTATGAATAATTTCAAACATTCTTCAGCACATGACTGTGTTTAGAATGATGTAGTGTAATTCACAAACGTAAACTGACACACATTTATATTTTGACAAGTAAATTGTACAGTCGAATGTTCATTGATTTCATGTTATTTTAAAGCATTTTCTTATTGATGTATTTCTTTAGTTAATCCTATTTTGCTATGCTGTGTAGTAAATCCACTGTAGCTCATGATGTTACAGACTTATGTATACCCTTGTATACCCAGGACATGGCTGTTTTGTATCAATAAACAGCAAAATATTGTCCTCACTGATTCAAGAATTAAAAAGATAAAATTAAAAAAAGAAGTTTGTCTATACATCAATGCCTCATTCTGAAACAAAGTTAAGCTTCAAATGATAGCTTTTCCTATGAGTTACAAGAAGTTAAATTATGGTTGTATAGGACTTCTATGTTTGAGGAGTGAGTGGCGGTGGTGTTTGTTCTACCTAGCAGAGGGTTTAGTTTTTATCATAGTTAGTACCTTAAAGTGCTGCCCTGAGTAGAAAAACTATAAAACTATAAGCAGAATTAATTTTTTCATTTCTTTATTTTTAAACATGAATAGAAGTCTAACTTTCTTGCTGTTTCTACTTTCTACCAAATGGCCGATTCAGTCAAAGCATTACACAACCTGTGTACTGAGAAGTTTTGTTTTGTTTTGTTTTTTCTTTTGGGAAGGAGCAGAGTCTCACTATGTTGCCTTGGGTAGAATACTGTGGTGTCATAGCTCACAGCAACCTCAAACTCTTGGGCTCAAGTGATTCTCCTGCCTTAGCCTCTTGAGTAGTGAGTACTATAGACACTTGCCACAACACCCAGCTCATTTTTCTATTTTTAGTAGGGATAGGTTCTCACACTTGCTGAGGCTGGTCTTGAATTCAACTCGTGAGCTCAAGCAATCTACCCACTTGAGCCTCCTAGGGTGCTAGGAGTGCAGGCTTGAGCTAGGGAAGTTTCAAAATAACAGACATGGTATAATTTTGTAGTGTTGGAAGCGGTGATAATCATTCAAGAAAAAAAAAGTCAATGAAAACTAAAACATTAATAAAACCTAAAAATTTTTGTTGGAGATAAAGTCACCTGTACTTAAATATCTAACACCTTTTAAAATACAACATGGAATGATTACATCTTCTTGTGTTTTTTTTTTTTTTTTTTTTTTTTACCAAACTAATACTAATATTAACACAATTTCTATGTATAATTAACAGTATTTCCAACAAACCTTTCTCCTATTTTGAAATGTTTTTCATAAACACACAAAGGAAAATTAATTTCATTAATTTCGTTCAAAAAGGTGAAGCTTAACAAAAACATTATTCTCTTTATTCCATTGGTTATCTATCACTGCCTTAAATTGCCACAAACATGGCAGCTTAATCAGTACACATTATCATACAGATCTGTAGTCAGAAATACAACCTGATCTCCCTGGGCTAAAATAAAAGTGTTATCAAGGCTGCGTTCTCCTTCTGGAGAGTCTAGTAACTAATTAATTTCCTTAACTCTTCTACCTTCTAGAAGCCACCTGTTTCCATTTGCTCTCAAGTTTCATGGCCCTCCATATTAAAAACCAGTAATATGGACTCTTTCTGACCCTTCCTTCTTCACAGCTCTTTCTCTGAACACAGGTTGGAAAGGTTTTCTACCTTTAAGGATCACATGATTAGATTGGGTCCAGCTGGACAATCCACTTTAAGATCCTTAATGTGTCCAAAGCTCTAAAATACCCTTTGCCGTGTAAGACAACATATCCACAGGTTCCAGTGGTTAGGACATGGAAGGGAGGGCTGTGGTGTTTATACCACATCTATAATCAGATGGTGTTTTAAGTGTTACTAAGAATGTGGCCACCACTGATGTTGGGGTCTAACTACTAACTGACCAGCACTGAGCAGGGCTCACTCATTGCCTCTTTGTTGAAGACCTGGCAGGCACTAAACTGACATGGAATAGGTCACCTTATTCTCAGCTTGAGAAATCCAAGGAAGAATAATGGGGAGGGGGGTCTCATACTGAATGAATAAAGGATTAAAAATTTTAGTCCAGAAATCTGGTCATGAAGAGAGAGGAAGCACCCTAAAATGGAAGTCCAAGGAAGTGAACAGTGAACAGGCCCCAGTCGGGAGTGAGATTGACATGCTGGACAGGTGAGGCTAATTCTGAAGGTATTACCCCACATGGTGCTATCATATTAAGTTTCTTCTGATATAGGTGTGGGTGAATCCTGTGTCATCCTGACAGGATAGATGGTAAAGCTTCTTGAACCCCTGAAGCATAAGAACTTTGTTTTAAAAACTATCCAAGATGGTGGTACCTGTGGCTCAAAGGAGTAGGGTGCCTGCCCCATATGCCAGAAGTGGTAGGTTCAAACCCAGTCCCCAGACAAAAATTGCAAAAAAAAAAAAAAAAAAAAAAAAAACAAACCCCAAACAAACAACAAGAAAAAACTATGCAAGATGCAATGCCTGCCTCACGAATACGGGACACTTTTTCAAATGATTAATACTGACTGGATGTCGACTTCACCAAGCTGTTACGAAAAGGAACACTTAAACATTGGGTGTGTAAACTAAATATAATTTATGATTAATTTCTTTTTTTGGCTTCCTCTCTTTGGATCATGTTTTGTCCTTATAGTTTCTCCAAAGCTTTGACCATCTCTCAGATAATGAAAATCAGTTTTTCTAGACCTATAAAGAAGGAAAGTGATCAATTATATCTCTAAAGTGCAAAATATCTTCATGGTAATCACAAAGTTACAAAATCTTATAATCTCTTTATATACTTAAGGGCAATACGGCCTTAGCAACTTTAAGTAACTTCCTAAGGTCAGTTAATGGCTCTAATTCCAATGCCATTGTTTCTTAAAATTCTGATATTCCATGATTCCATCAGAGTGGAGTAAAACTGGTCAGACCCTGATTCATAGAAAATCAAAAGTGGAAAGAGTAAAAATTATATCAAATCCTCCGATTTCATAGGTGACGGCACTAGCTAATTTTTCCCAAAGTTAAACATTGAAGTTAAACACAAGTCTGAAACTCATGGTTTCAGATGCACTGTGTTCTTACAATGATCTCTAGTGTTGACATATTCATGTATGAAAAGGATTTTGAAAGCTGAGAGTTGGAATGAACCTTGAAGTATTTAGATTAATGACTCAACTGCTGTATTGCATTGCTATACATAACATCACGTGTTTACCTTCTTTAACAGTAATTTAAGTTATATTTTAGGTCTTTTGTGCATTTTTAATTGGATTGTTTTATTAAGTTGTAGAAGTTCTGTATATCCTGAAT
Organism: Loris lydekkerianus; assembly: GCA_963574355.1. NCBI lineage: Eukaryota > Metazoa > Chordata > Mammalia > Primates > Lorisidae > Loris > Loris lydekkerianus. Next base: position 22,652 of record CAUYPK010002548.1, read on the forward strand.
ATAAGCTACTTATTAGATACATGATTGCAAGTATTTTCTTAGTCTGTGGTTTGCTTTTTCACTTTTTTTTTTTTTTTTTTTTTGAGAGACATGGTCTTGCTCTTGCTCAGGCTGGTGGTGAACTCCTAATCTCGGGCAATCCACCTACCTCAGCCTCCCAGAGTGCTGGGATTATAGGCATGAGCCACCATACCTGGCCTGCCTTTTTAATTTTAATAGTGCTTTTGAAGTACAAAAGTTTTAAATTTTTAGAAAGTTAAATTTATCATTTTTCCTTTATGAATCATGTTGTTGGTGCCATATCTAAGAAATCTTTGCCTACCTCTAAGTCATAAATAATTTTTCCTATTTTCATCTAGAAGGTTCATGGTTATAGCCCTTGTTTTCTACGATAAGTTTGAGTGAACTTTTGCATATGGTGTAAAGTAAAGTTCAATTTTATCGGCATGTGGAAATCCAGTTTTCCCAGCAGAATTTGTTGAAAATATTTCTTTGCCAGTTTCATCCAAAATGTAAAATTTCTGATTATTCAATTCTGTTTCATTGATAGGTTATCTAATCTTAGGCAATGCCACACTACCTTGACTACTGTGGCTTTACAGGATTATATTGTCAATTTCTCTTAAAAAAAAGGACTGCTGGGATTTTGCTCTGAATATATTGTTCAATTTGATAACTAGCATCTTGAAAATATCTACTCTTTCAATCCATGAACATGTAATGTCTAATCTTAGCAACGTTGTGTAGGGTTTTACATCCAGAGCTGTTATTTATTTTTACCATTTTTTTTTTTACATTTGTTTATACTCTGAAACTTCATTTTTGACTGTTTATTGTTTGCATATAGAAATAGATTTGACTTTCATATACTTATTTTGTATTCTGCAACACTCGCCAAAATCACCATTAGTTTTGTAAGTTTTTGTATATATATTTAAGAATTTTCTGCTAATGAAATGGTGGGTACTCTTGCAACCTCCTTTAAATATGTCTGCTAATTGTAATCTATCTACATCTAACAAATGTAGAAAGAGATAAGGGCATATTAGGAGTTAGGTAAAAAAGAGGAGATTAAGCTAACTCCTTGAATTCTGATTTACGTGAGAAGATAAGTTTTAGAGACACGGCCTAGAGAGAGCCAGGCTGTGTGCAAAATTAATTAGTTCTATTTTGGATACGTTTGAAGTACTTGCAAAGAATAGCTCAATCCTGTTTTTATAACTACAGGACATTAACTAAAATCTCAACATAAATCAAGTGCAGGGCTATAAAAACAGCCAATGCAATTCAGGATATAACAAAAGAATCCCATCCAGCTCTGGGAATTTATGAATATTCCATTCTAATGCCATAGGTTTAACACTCAGAGGGAATATTTGCAAGACAAAGATAACTAGAAGGAGAACAGGGTAATACAAAGAAAGCCATGTTGCAAGAAACAAAGTATGTTACTGAAATACAAACTTCCCTTTATAAATACTTCTTCAAAGTCTGCTCTATGCACAAACGCTTTGTGTATTGGTTTTTCAGGAAAAAAAAAAAAAAAAGGCCACAATACCATATTTGAATTAGCTTAAACCATATATAGTTAAAATAATTTGATTGCCTGGAGAAGATATTATAGAAATATACCTTAAATCTCAACACAGATACACAGGTATATCCACCTACCTCTTAGTGATCTATTTATGTAAAATTATTAAATTTCTCAAAGAACAGAAAGTAGACCTACCACTCAATCCAGCAATCCCATTACCCAAGGAAAAGAAGTCATCAGAAAGATACCTGCACTTGAATGTTTATTGTAGCACAGTTCACATTTGCAAAGATGTGGAATCAACCCCAGTTCCCAGCAATTCATGAGCGGATTAACAAAGTGTGGTATATGTATGCAATGGAGTACTACTCAGCCATAAAAAGGATGAACTAATCCCTTTTGCAGCAATTTGGATGGAACTAGAGACCATCATCCTCAGTGAAGTATTGCAAGAATGGAAAATCCACCACTTATACTCTCTAATAAATTGTAACTGAGGAGCACACATGTGTACAGAGGGAAATACATGCCTGTCAGAAATCAAGCAGGAGGAAGTGTGGATGAGAAGGGCAAAACCCACCCAATGGTACAATGAACATGGTCAAGTGATGCTGATAGCCCTGACTCAATCATTTCAAAAGCTATCCATGTAATAAAAAACATTTGTGACTTCTTAGTATATTGAAATAAAAGACTGTAAACACTAGAACTACATTAAAATTACTCCCATGTAAAAGTAAAAACATGAAAAATAAAAATTCTCTAAAATACCAAAACCAGAACCAAAAACAGGCAAGGGTTGCTTTTTTCTTTTAAGGATATAGCACAATTCTTATTAGTGAAAATAAGTCGTACTTTTGGAGGAAAAAAGGAAAATTCAGAAAGCTCATGTCCATTGCCCTGGGGTACCAAGGATAACAGAACTTTTATTATATAATAGTATTGTTTCTTTAAATAAAACAGAAATTATCATTTATAGGAAAATAAACGTGCCCACCTATTAATTCCAGGATTGTATGAACATATCAAACAGCCGTTAGCTCTGTTACTCTTCCTAATTCCAAAGAGGTGAAGGCATGCTTGAGGTTTCTCTAACCACTAACTCAATTTCTAGTTAAGACATAGTAAAAATAAAGTCTTGTTAAATGTAGATGGTCCATGACAATTTTATGCAGAAAATGTATATTTAAACTCCTAAAAGGCAATACAGAATTTATAACCAAACCATTTGTGGGAAAACTATTACATTCCAAATAAAATGGAAGGAACAACAGAATTACATATGGATGTTTAAAAAACATGCATCATGTCTCACAGAGGGGCTGCGTGGTAGCACACAACTTTTAGTTATGGGTTATAACAATAGTTAAATGATCGATATTAAGCAGTAGTTTTAGCATTTGACATCTTAACATGATAGTTACATACATTCATTTTATTGTTTCAGGAATAGCATAATAATTTGGCTGGGGCACTTCAGTGACATACTAAGCATAAAAATAATACTATTTAAATTATGAATTATGGGAAATTGGCTATTTAAGGTTTTCATAGGAATTTATCTGTAACTTTATAATGTCCGAGAGTATGCATATGTATTTATTAGTATTCATTTGTTACCCTATTAGGCATCCAGGCACCCCTTTTTTCTTCCCTTTCCCAACAATGTTGCTAACATTTGGGTATCACCCCTTACCACTGCAACTCATGTGGTTTTGAGGAAATCCAACCACACCCCTGCAGGCAGGCCATGGCTGGAAGGAGGAGAATATCACATTTTTCCCAAAGCAAAATACCTCCATATCACTGAATTTTCTACAGTAGATAAACACAGTATTGGGGATAAACTGCTGTTAAGGCATTATCCTCGGGAAGTAAATATTTTGTTCACAACAACCCAAATTCTAATTCTTTAACATAAAGAGAAAATTGTTCTTGCTGTAGTGAAATAGAAGGGAGGATTTGTGAAATTTAGGGATACACTCTCGCTCGTTATCTGTTCAGCTATTAATGATCTCCTTTTTCCTTGTTGCCTTTAAAGATTAAAAATTTTTTAGAAGGTCAAAATTTTTAATTCTAAAATACAATTCAATGATTTCATCATCTTTATGAACAAAGTAGCCCTAATTCTGTAAAGGATAAAGAAAACTGAGCCTGTCGACCTCTCATTCCCTAACAGAGAAACTATTCTACCATGAAAAGTCAAGATACCTATTTTACATAATTCAAACCCTTTACAATTAACATCTATAACATACTGCAATATAAAGTAAGTCTTAAGAAAGGATAGGTGAGATACTGGTTCAGTTTCTTTTGTGTTACACAAGTGAGCTGGAGCTGGTCTACTTAATTTACATTACCTATTGGCACTATCAGCAAATTCTAATTTAGAGCTTAGAATGTGGCCTTGTTCTTTAAAAAAATTAGCAACTTCACTAGCTAATAACAATTCTTATATTTGGCATTATTATGTATTAAAATAAGACAGAAGACAAAAATCTATAAAACTCATATTCCTAATGAATGAAAATCTAGTAAGTATGACTGTGAATTGTATAGAGTTATCTTCTAATACATATATTTTTATGTTTGAAGTAGAACTTTTTAAATACATGTATTTCTATGTCATACATTTCATATTTTCCTTAGCAATTTCACATCTGGATAAGTCTTATGATCATTCTTTAATAAATACAAAAGAATAACAACACTTACAAAATTTGGACAAATATGTTACTGTTCATATAAACCATCCAGATTATTAGCTTAACTCATTCAATTATCACCAAGATCTTAATAGAGCTGAATATTATATTATACAGTAGTACATCACCACCCTTTCATGGTATCATAATACATAATCTTAAATTCAGCAAACACAAAGTTTTATTGTAATGTAAAACACAATACATTAATTTTATCAGCTATAGTAATAGAAAATAAATTAGAGGAAATCTAACGTTTGCTTGAAAATGCTAACCTACAAGAATTTACAGTGTTCCTTCACATAAGCCCTTCAAATGTTTAAGATTTTCCCTGATGATCAGTTTAAAGGCACTAAACCCCACAAGTTTAATCAAAAGTTTCACATACAGTGCAATAAAAACACTTATCAGATGAAGTTGCACAAAGGTAAGTAGTTAGATCATGTTATAAAGGAAGGAAATGTAATAGCAAAATTTAGTAAGAGAGACGAATGCAGAATTTTTGCATGCAATGTATATGCATTCACTATTTAGTTTCATTTTTAACTACTAAAAATAAAAATGGCAAATTATCCACTAACTGTAGTAGAGCAGATGTGGGAATATAAGTATTTAATGAAAGTTGCGGCCATTTTTAAGTTTAAAAAATAAGTGCTTTTTCAATATTTTCAATATCTATTTAGCATTGCATGTAAGGACAATACTATTAAAAAGTCTGAGTCTTTATTTATCCAAAGAAAGGGATTAAACCAAGGAAGTCCACTTGATTGCAGATATTAAACAGTTACTGACTCTTCCACTCATGCTTTATGATACTGTCCACTAGAAAAAATAAAAATATACATAGAAATGTAAATTTCATTTAAAATTATATGACAATATTCCAGTAAAAAACAAAAAGATTATAGAAATGCAAAATAATTTTTGTGAATATCAGCTATTAATAAAATTTTGTATTATAGTCAAAAGTCTGAAATAAGAGGACAGTTTAACAAAAAATAAACACACTCTTGCTTGGGAAGTGGCAGAAATTATTAAATAACCGCTTGGTAAGGTATTTTCCTTGCTTGGGCTGAGAAAATACTCTGCTTGTTGCTTTGTTTAACCAAGTCCATCAAACCTTTTATGGGAAGTTCTGAAACAGCACTGGGCCTGATCAGAGATATTTAACGGCTCTTGAGTAGTCTTTTCCTAGTGAATCCAAGGAATATTATTGAGTATTATATATTTTTTAAATATCTATATTTTAAATAAGTTTCGAAAATTAGGGGGTAACCACAATAAACTTGCTTTTCTTTAGGCAGGCTTTAATTCTTGTTCTTTTTACTTTCTAGAAGGGGATAACATACAATTTAGAAATTTTAAACTTTTTTTTTTTTAAATCATAGGACTGTGTTTTCTATAACATATCTCCATGACTGGTGTTAAAAACAACAACAGCAGGGATACTCAATCTGATTAGATTACTTTGGTGCGGTTTCAAAAGTTCTGATGGTCAAATTCTACTTTCAGAGACTTGATTGGTACGACATGGGGCCCACTGATCAGTCTTTTCTGAAAACTCTCCCAAAGACTCAGTGCATAGCTGGGGTTGAGAACCACCACACCAGAGGTCTGCCCCACTCCTGTCCTGCTATGCCCTGTACTGACAGGGCTTTGCTCCTGACACAATCATCACATTGACTTCTCACAGGAAGAGTGACATTCACATGCCAATCATCCTGGAAACAGACAGAGCTGGTTAGGAGACTAACACATGGAAGACTTAGAGGAAAAAGAAATGTTTTCCTCGTATTATGGAATCTAGTTAGGAAGAATCTAGCTATTTTTTAGGTCAGCCCAGGGAATGCGCCAGACAGCAGTTTTTTTAAAGGACTCTGTGAGAAGAGGCTTCACGGATTAAGTTATTTATGACTTATGTTTTCCCTTTTGTTATCCCTGAGCCACAATTTTCATTTTTTTTCTTTTTAAACTCCCAATGTCTGTGCATATGGTACAGGGGAAAGGAGCATGACCCTTGAAGCCAGAGTGGTGGTGGTGAAGGTGATTAGGAATATTCCAAAGAAAAATGACCACACAGTGGGTGTATGAGAGGAAGCCACTCTTTCTGAGAAAATCCCCCTGCCACTATCCAGTGTCATGGCCCCAAAGGTCATTTTTATTAAGGGAGCCAGAAAGATTTCTTGTACGAAAAATACCCAAAGGCAAAAAGGGAACTAAATCTAACATTGGGATTGTTGTTCACTCTGAGCTCTTTTGAGGGGATCAAAAGTAATAAAAGGCCTAATTTTTTAATCTATAGGCTTCAGAGTATAGAAGCTTTAAATTTAATTAAGAAAGCCCATTTCTTTCTCAGAGTTTAAAAGCTGATGTTAAATTTATTACATTAGAACATGTAAAATATCTATTTTTAACTAAATGTTGATTAAAGCACCCTCTTGTGTGACCTTACTCACTACCTCTCTTCTACTATGATACAGATCTCAACATCATCTCCAGTCCCATTGTTTAATTTTTATAGTATTTAAAATTCCTATATGAAGTACACTTGGTGACACAGACCCTTATCCTAAGAAAACATTGAAAGAAAGAATCTATATTTCGGATAAAGATTTGAAAGTTACCTAAAACCTATTTAATTTACACTAAATCTAGAGTGTTCCATCAGGGGTTTATAAAAAAACACAAAAAAAACAAAAACAAAAACAAGCAAAATGATGACAGTTGTTTACCTTCCTATTGAAACCAATTATTTTATTGTTAAAAGTTCACCATAAATAAAAACCAAACTTTAAAAAAAATGTTCCATTCATTAACTGAAATTAAATGAAGTAAATTGTAATGGTAAAACACAGTCAGATAACTCTTATCAACTCTGCTCAGGATGCTTCTGGGTTGCCTGCCCCATAAATTAGAGTATCTATACCTGGGTTAGTTAGTGTATGTGTAGATTTTGGAGCAAAAAAACAAAACAAACAAACAAAAAAAACTTAATTGAAAAGACAATAAATCAGCTAAAAAGTGCTCATAAGGCATGGACAAATTAAATATAAATGACTGAAGCTAAGGACATTGGCCCTTTTATAAATATACTTAAGCATTTTCCTTAAAAATGGACCAAGGATAAATGTTCCTAACACATAGAAACATTAAATGCCTGAGGAAATGCACACCCTGATTACCGTGTTTTGATTGATTCACACTGCAAGCCCGTATAAAAACATTACATCTACCCTATAAAGATATACAGCTAGTAATGTATCCATAAAAGTTAAAAAGAAAAAAATGAGCCAAAAATAAAATCTAAATATCTGAACCATTACCTAGGTTTTATTATGTGAAATAAATCCTTTATTGACCTGCTAGACTATAAATATTCCAAAGTTCAGAAACTTTGCTTAACTTGTCTACCATTATGTTCTCAGGTGTCTAACTCTGTGATCCATTGGGAGTTACATGTGCCACACACACAACTATGGGTCCTATAATCCAATTTGACATTTACGTAATTATGACAGTGAGTCACAATGGAAAGATACTCTATGCCAGCAGCGGTTCTCAACCTGTGGATCGCGACCCCTTTGATGGTTGAATGACCCTTTCACAGGGGTCGCCTAAATACATCCCGCATATCAGATATGTACATTAGGATTCGTAACAGTAGCAAAATTACAGTTATGAAGTAGTAACGAAAATAATTTTATGGTTGGGGGTGATTACAACATGAGGAACTTTATTAAAGGGTCACGGCATTGAGAAGGTTGAGAACCACTGCTTTTAGACCCACACCTGTATACCCTTATGGTGCAAATTCATATTTACATAATTATGATAGTGAGTGACAATGCAAAGATCAAAGATCCCAAATCAATTAGTAAAAAAATTTAGTACATAAAACCAGAATGTATCCTGTAATCCACTTTAATAAGACTGATGTGTAAATAGAGATTAGAAATGACGTTTGCCAAAATGACAATCAATTTGGAAGATTTTTACCTTTTTTACACTTTTCCATTTGCTTGAGTTTTTGACATATTTAAGATTAGTATTAAGTATGGAAATATTAAAATATCATGTCCATATAATCATGAAAATGACATTTATATTTTGAAAAAAGAAAGCAAACCTATTCCAATAAATGTTAAACCGACTCTGCCAATTTACATATTTCATGTTTTTAAATGACTTCAAAATGTATTTCAAGAGGAAATTATTGAATGGATTACTAAAGGTTTAAAAAATTTAAATTAAATTTAAATCTTAAGTAAATTTTAATACTTACCCTAAGTCCACCTTCTTGTGGAGGACCAGATGCAGCAATTTGTTTTTCTAATTTTTCCTTTTTCTTTTTCTTTCCTTCCACAGATTGAACATCCAAAATGCCCCGAGATGCAGCCTTCAAAAAATTTCATAAGGAGTATAGAAAACAACAAAAATCAGTATCCAGTATGCAAACTATGTTTTTTATTTGCTTTTTGCTTTTCGGTTTTTTTTTTTTTTGGGGGGGGAATTATGGTTTTAGTTTATTTTTGGTAATAAAGAATTAGAATATTTCTACAACAGTCTTACATAAAACATACTGTCATTTCTTCATTGGGTATTTTGCAATCATTTGAAATTTTTCCCTAAACTTGTTTCACATGTGACAATGTTTTATAAGACACATCCATTCTATCTCATTGAAGAATGCTATTAAAGGAGCTTCTCAGCCTACAGAAGATATAAGTTAATATTTATATATTAAATAATGTAAATATATTGATGCATTTTACAAAAACATGGAAAACATGTTGTAAATGACTACCTTTCCATATAAATGTACAGGATATGAGACATGATTTACATTGGAGAATACCACTAGCAACACAGATCTATAGAGAATAAAGTACTAACGGGTAGTCTAAGTAGGCAGGATTTTATTTCTAATCTCACCTCCTTCTGTCTTCTCTCTGCAGCCTCTGCAAGCTTTGCTCTTTTCTCTTCCTAAGGGAAATGTGTAAAAAAATATGTTTTAAAATAAAACCAAAAATCATCATGGATAAATTATGCATCTATATTTTATAGGAGCTGTAACATTTTACAAAAATATTTAGTACTGGCCTAAAATGTCCCACAAAGAATGCCACTTCAAAACATTTATAAAATACTCAAATTTCTAAATTTCATTTTCCTAATCGATATAACCTCTAATCAGCACAAGCTAAGGTAAATAAAAGCAATAACCTTTTAAAAAAATTTTCCGCTTTCCTTTTACCCCCCAAAAATAAGGCATAATAAAACAACTGATGTTTAAAAATACGAGGGAAATACATGCTTTGGTACTTTCAGTTAAAAGGGAGACTGAAACGAGCTGCTGATTTCAGGAGAGGACATGAACTGAGTGGCCTAATCTCATACATGTTGGGAAGGATTGGATTAAATTTTTGAGAAGTATTTTTCCATGTTGGGAAACAGTGAATATATTTCTATTCTATGTGCTACTTAATTACAAAATACGTAAGGCACTAAGTAGCATTTTCTTGAGACTGACATTAAGGATTTCTTTGTTTTCCATACCACAAGACATATATTCATTCATTCATTGGACAAATATTTATAGAGCACCACTACACTTTAGGAACTTCTCCAGATGCTGGGAATACAGCTGTGAAAAAAACATGCACAACTGTCGCCACTCACATGAAACTTAATTTTCGAGAGTGCACAAAGACACGCCAGTAAATAAATATCTGTGGAGGGTAGAAAATGCTTGGGGAAATATAAAGACTAGGGTAGATAAGGAATGGGGGGAAGAGTGGGTGCAATAGTAGAGGATGTATTTTATTTAGGGTGGTCAGAAAAAAACTTAACTGATAAAGTGACATCCAACAGTGACATCCAACCGAGTAACCATGTGGTCAGGGGTTATCAAGGGAAAAGCCTATATCATGGGGATGGGGCAAGCGCTTTACAAAAACTGACACATTCTAAAACATCCAGACAAATAAAATAAACATAATTTAAAAGCAACAGCAGCAACAAAGAGAAGTTGAACTTCCCCACATCAAGTTGCAGGTCATTTCTACTACCTATCATCTAATGGCTGAAAAGTTGATGTACTTCCCTAAATAACCAACCCCATTTACTTCAACTAATTTTAAGCTTGATAGAAGAACTTAGTTTTTCTACATTAACTTTCTGTAAAGAGTACGAATGTAAAGATAAAGTTTACATAAAGCTACAAAAGAGTATAAATGAATTATACTCTTCACATAAACCACGAATAATTTTAGTATATATTCCAAATATTGCACTGCACAAAGCTATATTTGACCTTCACATAAACCACGAATAATTGTAGTATAAATATATTCCAAATATTGTTATACTGCACAAAGCTATATTTAAAATGTATCTCTTATTTATAAGAAATTCAAATGTAACTGGGTGCCCAGTATTTTTGTTAAATACGGCAGCTTTACACATTTTAGTCTGCACTCAAAACACTCATCTTTTTCAAGATTTAAACAGAAGAACGAGATGAATACTAAAAAGAAATCACTAATTAAGAGAATGTCCAATAAAGCTCAGGCGTATAAGCGCCTTTATGGAGCACCTTAAACAGTTGGTACAGACACAGGAAAATGCACATCTTCTAGAATATTAAACACTTCACGGGGAAAGAGAAATTTCTTTTTTGCACCGTTCTCTCCATCTACTATTATCTGCAAGAATGTCCAATAGGGCACTGTCTGCGTAAGCCAGTGTCCTACGAATTTCCAATTTTGCTAAAGTCAGCGAAAGGTAAAAACGCTAGATCCGCCTTTGGATAATTTTTTGTTGCAAAAGTCCACGGACCTACACCGAGGCAACGGCCCGGCTGGACGCCAACGCCCACCGCACTGGGCCGCGCGTCCCCGCCTCCAAGGTCCCACCCGCGGGCTCCCAGGCCCGCGCCACCGGGGCCAACGGCCCGCCCGGGGCCTCCGGCGCGTCCTCGAGGAACAGGTGCGCGAGGCGCCGCCCAGAGGACGCCGAGAAGCGGCTCCACTCACCAGGTCCGGCGTCGGAGGCGCCGACTCTCCTGGGCAAGGAAAACACATCCCCATAAGGACTACGCAAGAAGGTCTCTAACCCGGTCCGCCCTAAACCAGGCGGCGCTAACTGCGCGGTCGGACGCGCGTCCCGCGGCTTCCACGCTCGCCCCGCCCCCACCCGGCCTCGCAGATCGGCTCCGCCCCACCCCCACCGCCTCGCGGTCTCCCCGCCCCTACCCTGCTCTGCCCCGGGATCCGCCTCTCTGCGGTAACGTCCCCCCTCGGGCGACTCCTCTGTGTCGCCGAAGCTCGGCTCCGCCCCCTGCCGGGGCAAAGCCCCAATCTGCACCCGCAAAGACTCCACCGCCCCGGCCCCGCCCGGCCCCGCCCCGGGAGCTCTGCCTGTGACTAAAGCCTGGAGCCGACGGGTGCACCTGCTGCTGGCCGCGGGCAGGAAAACTATGGAAAAGCCCGGCTGCGGTTCACACAGCTCTTCCCTGCTAAACTTGCCTGGCCATTTGTAAACGAGTACACAACTCTGGAAAGTTTATCCTACCTCTTTTGTAAAATGAGACTCTAGCATTCAAGAATTAAAGCCAAGTTAATATGGGCACACTTTGCTGCCTTCTTAAGAGACGCTCAGTAATAAGCGTCAGAGGTGAGAGGGAAGAACGTCAAATCCATCATTATGTTTCTGAACCCAGTCACATGGGTTGATTTTTCCTCTGGTTTCTGGTATTTGGGATTCACTTATTCTCCAAAACCAATCATAAAATTTGGTCTATTCGAAAATATTTTAATGAAATATTTCTCAAGTTTTAATAAGCATAAATGTTACCTAGGCATCTGATTAAAATTTAGTTTCTGATTTAGTAAATATTGGGTGGGAGATTCATTACTACAGGTACTGATCTCTTCTCACGAACACTTTGTGTATTTACTAGTAAACGCTCAGGTTCTGCTAAAGGTACTGATCTCTTCTCACAAACACTTTGTGTGTGTGTGTTCTATTAGTTATTCCTGCTTGTTGGAAAATTGTCAAACATTACAAAAAGGCAGGATTTAAAGTGACAGTTAACTAACATCTCAGAAACCACTGTTAAAATTTTGATGTATGTTTCACAGGTTAATTTTTAATAGATGTGTATTTGCATATAATATGCACTAATTTTAAATTTACAGTCTGCTGAGTCTTAAGGAACATATGTATCCATGTAGTAACTACCGTATTCCAGCTGTGCAGAATTTCCATCACCCATAAAACTTCTCCTATACCCATTCCCATTCAATACTCGTTTCATACTGTGATGAGGAAACCACTCTGTTTAATGTCACTGTAATCTTTAAGAAGTTTCACATAAATGGAGTATACCGTAGATAAGTTCTGTGTAAGGGACAATCAATTTGAGATTTTTCCATGTTGTTGTACAAAAAGGTGGATACTTCCTTAACACTGAATGTTATTCCATTTTGTGGACCTTTGTAAGGGTAAATACAAATCTATAAAGAAAGTAAATTTTCTTTATCTACCCTTTTCTTTTTAGCATTGTGTTTAGAAAACTTCAAATTGTAAGTGCTATCTCTGTCTCATTGAGATGTGTGAAAATGTTTTAATAGCCTTAATAAGCTTCTTGTCAGTTTTATACCCTCGGAATATCTTTTGAGGGCTAAGTAGCCTTCTCTTGGAAGTGGAAATATCCAGAAGAGTGGGACCTGTTTCCATGAAAATCTATGGCTCCAGGCTGTAGCTTTCTTCTTGTCTAAAATATTATTCTCTCCTTTACCTAAAGACAATGAACATGTGTTAGTGAATTATATCTTCTAGGCTATACGTATAAATTAATGAGATTTCTTTTTCACTGCAATCTCTTTAGCAGATTACTACTGATACAAACTACAGTTTAATGCTTATTTAAAAATAAAAATATTTGTCTTCTGCCTTTGTGGAGAGGTTTTCTGCATCACTGAAGATTTTTTAAACTATTATTAATATGATTTCCATGATTTAATTATTTCCCAACACTTCCTATGGTTTGTTTATTAATTTTCCTATTAATGGGTATTTGGGTTGTTTTCAATTATTTTTCCATTATGAATATATGTTTTTGTATAAGTCTTTATGTGGACATATATTTTTATTAGTCTTAGGAAAATGCAGGTATTGAATTGCTGATTCAAATGGTAACATTATATGAAACTGCTAAACTTCCAACTAGGAATGTATTTTACATACCTATGAGGTATCTGAGTTTATCCCACCTTATTGTCAAACTTAGTATTTTCTGTTTTTGCAATTTTAGTCATTCTACTAGTTCTGTACTGACATTTTATTGTGGTTTTACTCTTAAATAAATTTCATTGAAATAAAAAATACAACACATCCATGTTAGGTGTATGGTAGGCCCCTCATCCATGGTTTTGCTTTCCACAGTTTCAGTTATCTGTGATAAACTTCAGTCCAAAACATTAAATGGACATTTCCCAAAATAAACAATTCATGAGTCTTTAAGTTGCACATCTTTCAGAGTAGCTGATAAAAATCTCACACAGTCTCGTCCAACATGTGGACCTTCCCTTTGCCCAGCGTATCTACCCTGTGCAAGCCACGCACCTGTTATCCACTTAGAAGGCAGGTGTGTTACCAGAGATTGTTTGTCACAGCATCACAGTGCTTGTCTCCAAGTAACCCTATTTTACTTAATAATGACCCCAATGTGCAAGTGTAATGATGGTACCACATTATTATCATTGTTCCCTTTTATTATTATGAATTACCATTAAGCTCTTACTATACCTAATTTATAAATTATCTCACATGTGCAAATGGGAGTCTTCAGAATGCAGTTCCCAAAGAAACAGGGGACCTTGTCTATTTTTATGTTTAGGTTCAACAAAGTACAGACAGTCATGTAGAGCTAGGACTGGATAAAACCCAAGCTACATGGAAAAACCCAGCAAGGGCCATCTGCCTAACTTCTTCTTGGCTTCTCTGAGCATGCAGTCCTTCTTTCTGGGTGGGAGGCAGTGTCCTTTCCAGAAAGGAGGTCTTATAGCCTACAGTCAAACAAGGCAGATCAGATAATTACTTTGTGGTCAGTTTTTACGAATAATAATTTAAGTTTTGTGACTGGCTTTGAGAGATAAAAGGAGAATGTCAGTATGATCCAATTTGGGGAAAAAGGGTTCTAATTTCTATGGCTAGACTTAGGGAAGAATGGGGCTGAGGGTCTCTTAAGAAGGCATGGATACAAGAGGGCAGGAGAACGTCAGAGAACCTTTGCTGCGAAGGCCTTCATTTGGGGGCACTGTTTTTCTGAGCCCTATCATCCTGATGTTTTCCTTAGCTTGACAACTTTAGGTAAGTTTCTTCCCAAATATTGTTCTCTGACCTTCCTATTTTTAGACCACCTATTTTTAAAACTAGCAATTTTAAATTCGCTCTCTGTTCCTTTAATAAGATGTAAATCTTCCCCTAGTCATTTACCAGTTTTACAACCCAGTAAGTATCTTTCTCCAGAACCTGGGTGTCATCTCTTTGAAATGCAGTAGTTAAGAAAGATAGCACCCTGAGAGCTTAGGAGCCTAACTTCCCTAAGCACCAATCAGCAAATCCAGATGGTCAATAATATTGGTCAACCTCCTCCCCTAATGTCTTACTGCATTTGTCCACTGGGTCTCCTCAGGGCTTAAAAACTCCCCTGCCTTCTATTTCAGTGAGATAAAATCTTCTCCCTCTCCGCTGTTACAATAGTCTTGAATAAGGTCTCCTCTTCCTATTTAACTCTGGCAGGTGCAGATTTTCTCTGGCATTACTTCTGCTTTTAATGATTGTACATACTCACGTAAACACCACAAAAAGGTAATTTCTTTTTATTACCCCCGAAGCTTACCTTGTGTCACTTTCTTAACAACACACAACCTACAACTCCACCCTAGCCCAAGACAAATGCTGATTTGCTTTCTATTCCTATAGATTGACTGTTTTTGTAGCGATTATATAAATAGAATTATATGTACTTCTAATCTAGTTCCTTTCTTTCTATATACGTTTTTGAAATTCATCAGTGTTATTGTATAGATTATTTTTTAATAATATTCCATTTTAATAGATACATCACATTTCAAAAGTCAGTTTACCTAACGTACGGATGCATGGACTGTTTTCATTTTCAGGGTGTTATAAACAATGCTCTAAAATGGTGTTATGCAATTATTTGTGTCAACAAGTTTCTTTGAATGCTCAAGAGTAGTGTAACTGAGTCATATTTAACATGTATGAACAATGGTTCTGGATTCTTTTTAAATTATAGGGCCTGCACTGTTTCTGTTCACATCAGAAACATTAGACAGTACCAATTGTTTCTCATCCAAACCGTCACTTGGTACAGTCAGTCTTTTAATTTTACCAATTCAGGTGGCTGTATAGTGCTATCAATTTGTACTTCCAACATTTTCATCTACTAATTGCTGTTTGTCTATCTTCTCTTCTGTTATTTCAACTGTTTTATTCATTCATTTGTTTTTTTATACCCTTTGGTTTAGGGCTAATTTTTTAAATAATTTCTGGATGCAAGTTCTTTGCCAGATATGGGTATTATAAATGTTTCTTCCCGGTTTTGACTTTTCTTTGTTTTCTTAATGTTTACTTTTAAATACATTTTAAGTTAAAAAATCAAAATTTTTTATCCATGGGTTTTTATAATTGCATTATTATATGTTTATGAATATAGCTATAGAATTGCATATTTCTAAAAAAAGGTCTATCAGCTATTTTACATTAATTTCTGTTTACGTGGCTAAATAAAGTTTAATGGTTATATTTTTCCAAAAGGATAATCAGTTGTTAAAGCGTGCTTTTTAAAAACAACTGTCCTTTCCTCCATTGAATAATTGTGTCACCTTTGCATGAAAATAAATTTACCAAATAACACATGGGGCTATTTGTAGACTGCCAATGTGTCTGAACTGCTTTGTGTTTATTCTCATGTCCTAACCACACTGCCTAAACCTTCGTATAAGCTATGCTTTAAATTAGATAGATTACATCCTTCAGTTTTGTTCTTTTACATAATTGTTTTAACTGTTCTAGGACTTTTGAGTTTCTGTATACATTTAAGAATAAACTTTTCAATTTCCACACAACACACACACACACACACACCCCTAAAGCCTGCAAGTGTTTTGATTGGGATTGCATTGAACCTATAGATCAAGGTTTTGAGAATATATTAGCCATATCAATTTACTTAGGTCTTCTTTCCCTCAGTTAAATTTTGTCAATTTTAGTGAACATGTCTTGCACATATGTCATTCAATTTAGTTCAATGCATACCATGTTTCCCCCCATTCCTATTTCTGACTTTTACTAGTATAGTATCTAAAATCCCTTAACCTTGTTAAATGTGTATTGGTTGCATTAGTTTTGTCGATTTCTTAGGATTTATTAACACATCATAGATGAGTGCACAGTTTGCCAAACGGAGACCCTTCCTTTTCCATGCCTACGCTTCTTATCTACTGTTAGTGCTTCATCTAGCCTACTAGGTTGGTACCTAGTAAAATGTTGAAATGGAAGATATAAGAGCAGTTTCCAATTGTAGAAGAAAAATACTAAAACTTTAAACATTAATTATGATGCTAGTAGCAGATATTTCATAGACTTAGATGCCCATTACCAAGTTGAGAAAACTCCATTCTACTTGAAATTATTTTCTGCCAAGAATCTTTTGAAATGCTTTTTCTGCATGTATTGATTTCAGAATGTCAAACTGATTCTGTATCACTGGGATAATCCCTACTTATTCATGTGTATTATGATTTTTATATATTGCTACATTCAGTTTGTTAATATGTATTTTTAAAAATAAAACTGAGTCTCTTTCCTAAGGTTATTAGTTTGTAATGTTTTCATCTGGTTTTTGATACCAGGTTAATGCCAGCTTCAGTATAAGTTCTATTTTACTACTTTCTATAATTCTTCCCTTTAAGATCAACCATTACTTATTCAATCAACTATTGGGGCTTGCTAATCATTTTCAGTTTTCAGTAGTGTGGTATAATACTTCAGTGAAGTATTACAGACCATGAGTTTCTGTACCGGATGCTGTAACTACTCAGGCCTTGTTCGAAGTGTGAGTATGGACAGGATTTTCTGCTAGAATCTGTGGTGTGTGTTTTTTCCATTTGATTCTTAGCTGACACATAATTAGTGTATATATTTATAGGATACAGGGTTATATGTTGACACATGTATAAGATATGTAATTTTAAAGCTTATATAATGTGTGTTTTCTGTATTCTTAATATACCGGCATCTGGGATTTTGTAAACCCAGGGAGGAATTACCTATTCCAAGGTTAGGAAATTCCTAGAGATAGTAAACAATTTGTCCAGAGGGCAAACCTTGGACATACAGACCAACCATTCAGCCTGTCCTCTCATTGGCTGCCTTTTTTCAAGTTCCTGTACTCTGGCACACTATCTTTCTGGCCTAATCACCCCAGGGCAGGTAGTTAACAACTAGGAACCAGTTATAGCCCAGAGCACACTGAAATTATTCAAACTATTCAATCCTAAAGGTCTTCAGCTTCCTTACCTTGCTCTCCCATTCCTTCCCAGGAAAACCTTAATGAAGTTCTCTCTCTCTCTCTCTTTCCTTTCTAAATCTTTCCACCTGATCATCTAGCTTCTTTCCCTCCCTGTGTGCCCGAGTGCCATGACACGCCTCCTGGTTCTTGGATACTGTGTCTATAATAAAAACCTCTTTCTTCACCACCATCTCATGTTTGTATGTACTAGCACATCTTATTAAAACAAATCTCAGACACATTTTAAAACATGAGTTAGGACACATTCCTTCTTCCTCTATTTTATGGAAAAGTTCATGTAAGATTGATTTACAATTTCCTAAATCTTTGTTAGAAATCACTAGTGTACCCATTGAGGACTGGACAATCCCTTATGGAAAGATTTTCAATTCTAATTTCTTACATATAGGAATGTTCTACTTTAATCCCCTCTTTCAGTAGCTAATGGCTAGTTGTATGGTTTCTTTCATTTTTAATCATTCCGTCTAATAAATACATCTTAATGAAGTTTACTAAATTAATCTTTAAGAATGCAATTTAAACTTTCATTTATTTTTTTCTAGTGTTTGTTTCTAATTCATTTTTCTTTCTTTTTTTTTTTTTTTTTTTTTTTTTTCTTTTTCTTTATTGTTTGGGATTCACTGAGGGGACAGAGAATTAGGTCGCACTGAATGCATTTGTTAGGGAAATTGAGTTTCACTATTTCTAGTTATATTTTCATAGTTCCTTTCTTCTATTTACTTTGGTTTAATCTGCTCTTTTTCCTATTTTCATAATATATAAGACAAATACCATGACTTAGCAATTATGAATAGGGCTGCAATAAACATTCTGGTACAAATATCTTTGTAATGATGTGATTTTTGGTCTTTTGGGTATATGCCCAGTAGAGGAATTACAGGATTGAATGGCAGATCTATTTTTAGATCTCTAAGTGTTCTCCATATATCTTTTCAAAATGAATGTAATAATTTGCATTCCCACCAGCAGTGCAAAAGTGTTCCCTTTTCTTGTGCTTTTTAATTATTTATTTGTATTAAGTCTTTATGTTATAGTGTTTGGAGTGTGGACAGCTTTGTTTCACACAATCATTTAGAGATCCAGGTTTTTTTCTACCATCACTTCATAGAACCCTGAAGTCCTTCACTAGATCCTCCACATTTGCCCAGCAGATGAGGAAGGAGAAGCATAACATAGAAGGAGGGCCATATGTGAAGTTTTATAGAAGTCCGCACTATATATGGGTATTAGTGCTGTATATTAGTCACTTCTGCCTGCATTCCAAAGGCCAGATGTCAGTTATATGGGAAAATGTCAGTGGCCTGGGAAATGTAAGTGAGGTTAGGAAATAGGCTCAGAGTCCTTACAATGAAAAAAATATTGTGTTCTGTGACCCAAAAGCATTGTCTGCCATATATCCCACGAATGGGGTGATATTCTCCTGCATCATTTTCTAAAATCCTTGTAGTTTTTGCCAATTTGGAGTTGATTTTTGTATGTGGTAGGAAATAGGCTTCCAATTTCATTTTTAAAAAATTTAGATGCCTGATTGTTCTAGTAGTATCTTTAAAAATCTGTCCTTTCCCAAATCAGTAGAGGCATCTGTCATAGATCAAGAGTCAGTATTCAGATCTATTTCTGACTCTCCATTCTGTTTTGTTGCTATATAATCTTTGTGGTGTCAATACCACATACATCACATTGTGTGCATATACAATTCCCTTTTATAAAATAACCTGAGGGATAAATGTCTGCCTTTCACTGTCTCAGCAGGGCCTTAAACAAGGTATTTAACTCTTGTCTGTCTCATGTCTTTATAATAGGGAGAATAATAAACTAGTAAGACGGTTGATTAAGTTTAATTTATAAAAGATACTAGTTCATATTAAATCAAATTCATATTATTTTGGCCTACAGAGTATTTATATTTCAGTTTATTATATTTTACTTCTAAGTGGTAAAGCAATTTTAACCGACAATGTAATACATCTAAGTTATGAAAATCATTTTTAGCCCCTTTCTGCTACATTAATGATTGGGTTCTCTTGGGAAAATTGTTTAACATGAGGCATCTTTTCTTATGAGAACTTTTGCTTTGTTTATTCTCTTATGCATTTTATGTCTTTCTCCTTCCTACCCCTTTTTATTTCCTGGAGATTTTAATTTCTCTTAATCTGAACTGTATTCACTTACCTAGAATGATCTTCAGCCCTCTTTACTGAAAGCCTCCTTCCACTGTTTTCTCAGTGGGTTTCCTTTCCTTTTTCTATTTAATGAAGAAAAAAAAAATCTTGGATTCTTTTTGCTTTTATATCTTTGAAGAGTCCCCTGTGAATCCATGGACACTATTTCTTGATACTTGCATTTTTCAATTTTTCAATGAATCTATAGCTTGTTTGTTCTGTGTATGGTTGTAACTCTCTTCTATACTCATGCATTTTTATTGCTTCCTCCCCGCCCCAGTTGTTCCCCACCTGTTCCCTCATGAGCCATGAGTGGCTCACAAAGCTGTTTCAGGTGGCCCATAAGCTTCCTGTCAGGTCACTGCTCCTGCCTTCATAAGCAAAATGGGTCACCAATGAGGCCTTCTCATGCTTCCTAGCAATGGTAGGGTCAATACTCACCTCCTCCACAGGTCCCCCACCCACAATGGAAATAAATCTTCTTTCAAGTTTATGGCTCATAACATTATAAATGGAGCATATCAGAGTAATTTGAATAATGAAAAAGAATACCCTCCCAAGCCATACTGTACAAATAGGAAGTCCACATTTCCTAATATTTGTGAAACAACTATGACTTCTATATAGTCACAAACTCAAAATTACATTGCAATGCAATAGCTTTATTTATCTGTAATGAGACTCAACTTAGATTTGAAGATTCATCTTAGCTGGATGGTAGAAAACTTGCCAGCTCCAGAAAATCCCTTGGTAGGAAGTGACAATTAGTCAAATGAGGATTTTCAAAGAATCCTATGTGTTCTCCAACCTTCCAGCCTAGGTTCTGGGAAGCATCCTGGATAATGTCTGCTGTGCTTGGGGATCTTTTCTGAGCTTTCTGTTGTCACATCACTCCTGGAGTCCAGCTTGGGATGATGGTGCTACTGCTCTCTTTCCTCTCTTTGACAAGGTAATGGAGTCTTCTTCTCCTGGGAGGGTGGATGGCATTACATCACCCTGCATTCATCCCTATTTCACAGTATAATATAAATTATATGTTCTGGCTCCCACAGGATTTGGCCTTTGCTGTTGAAACCAATCTCTTGAATTAAAACAACAACAACAACATCATCCTTTTTTCTTTCAATTGCCTGAGCCTTGCAACAGAAAAGCCAAGACGTTTAAGACTATTGTCTGTGCTCTAGATTTATAAAAATCAATTTCAGAACTAAAAAGTTAGGAGCATAATGTTTTATTCTTTTCTCTCAAATTCCTTCCCTAAGAGAGATACTTATTAAAAGATCTTATGCTCTTGAATTAAGGGTTAGTAGTGGGAGAGTGGGTAATAGAGCTGCTCATGTACTTTAATGTTAAAATATTACCTCTTTGAATTTGTCTGTTTTTATTGAAAGTGTGTGATAATCAACCATGATAGGTCTTTCTCTTTCTGTTTTTCATTTGCCATTCTCCCTGGTACTATTGTCAGATTGGGAAAGCTGGTTACTTATAAGTTTATGAGAAGTCTAAGTAATTGTAATAAGCTACGACAAAGTCAGTTGCCAAGTCCGTGAAGTCTTTCTTCACAGAATCTCAGAGGACTGGACTCTAAAAATAGAGTCATGGCATTCTAAAATGTTTGAAGATATTCATTTTTTGATTTGTAATTTTGATTATTATGATATAGGAATCTTAATGGGGGGATGCGGTGGAGTAGCTTGGACTCATTTTGGACTTCTGACTTCCTAAAGAAATAAGTAAAGTAATATAAGTATAAGATAAGATAAGAAAGTAATATAAGTATATATTGAATATAAAGTCTGTGGCAATTATTACAGCAGCCATGGAAAATTACTTCAAGATCCTTAGGCTATGTGTCTAAGCCACAAATGGGAAGACTGGGAAAATAAGTGTGACTTTTCAGTTTCTTTCCTGAGGAGTGGTCTCTAGGATTACTAAGATTCATAAGAACATATGAAACAGGTTCTGATTCAGTAGCTTACCCCAACTACAAAAAGACAAATGCTGGTACCCACAAGAGTACTCTATAGTTTTTTCAACATGTATGACATAGCAGAACCTCTATTTTTTTATTTTCTCTTGGAACTTATCCAAAACCTCATTTGGTAATAGCCACATTAGAAATAAGGACAATAAAGAATGCAGCACAGCACCTGGTACATAATACACTTTCAAAAGGTAGTGATTTGTTTATGGTTACTATTGGTAGCTACTCTAGGCCCTCAACCAACAAATTTGATGATTGCAGAAAATTTCTGTTCTATTAATTTTCTTGTGAAATAAAAACATACTCAGGCACTAACTATGGGAATGTTGAGGCAGCAGAGCTTTGGCAGATGATAAGAAAAACGAGGATCTGGGTATGTGGAGGAAATACAGATTAGCTCAACAGTGATGTCCATTTCTCTGAGATTCTGTGAAGGAAGAATCCATGGGACTTGGTGACTGACTTTGTCATAAGTGATGGGTTTGAAAAGAACCAAACCAGCTACAAGGTTTGAAGCCCAGAGATCATTTGAAAAATGGTGGTGCTGAAATAGAGGCTTTGAAAAAGGAGCTTTCTGGGGCAACTTTTGGTTTTCTTTTAGACTTCCTTTAGGCAATTTGAAATTTGGGGCTAAAATCACTTAAAGCGCCACTTAAATTTGAAGATGTAGCTTTAGGTGTCACCAAGACATTGGCTAGCTTAAGTTTTAAGAGCATGTGAATTAAGTGAGGTGCAAGAGAGGAATATTAATCTTAGAATTCTGAGATCATTTGATCCAACCCACCCTACCTACAGATAAAACCACATGGTACTGGTACAAGAATACCATAATTGAGAACCCAGATATGAAACCATCCTCATATTCCCATCTGATGGGGAAAAAAAGACAAAAACATACACTGGGGAAAGGAATTCCTATTCAAAAAATGGTGCAGGTAAAATTGGATAGCCACTTGTAGAAGACTGAACAGGATCCACACTTCTCATCACTCACAAATATTAATTTACAATGGATAACAGACTTAAACCTAAGGCATGAAACTATAAGAATTCTAGAAGACAGTGTTGGAAAAACTATTATAGACATTGGCCTAGGTAAAGAATTTATGCAGAAGGCCCCCAAAGCAATCACATCAATAAGAAAAATTAATGAATGGGGCTTGATCAAATTAAAATGCTTCTGCACAGCCAAGGAAACAGTCTATTGAACACCTAATATTTGTATGCTATATATCTCATAAAGGGCTGATAACCACAATCTAAAGAGTTCAAGCAAATCAGTAAGAAAAAAATTGAATAATCCCATTAAAAAGTGGGCAAAAGACATGAAATGAAACTTTTCAGATGAAGATAGACTAGTGGCCAATAAATATGTGAGAAATTGCTTTATATCTCTAACCAGCAGGGCAATGCAAATGAAAACCACAATGAGGTATTACCTAACTCCAGTGAAAATGGCTTTTATCATAAAGTCCCAAAATGACAAATGCTGGCATGGATGTGGAAAGATAGGAACACTTGTATACTATTGGTGGAACTGCAAACTAGTACAACCTGCATTGAAAGTAGGATGGAAATAACTCAAAGAACTAAAAGTAAATATACCATTTGATCTATCAATTCCATGATTGGGTATTTACCCCCAGGAAAATAAGTCATTTTTATTAAAAAGACATGCACACTTGAGTGTTTATTGCCGCACAATTCACACTGGCAAATATGTGGAAACATCCCAAGACCCTATCAATACATGAATGGATTAATAAAATATGGTGTATGTACGCTATGGAGTACTACTTAGCCATAAAAAGTGGTGAACTAATACCTCTTATATTAACAAGGATAGAGCTGGCCACCATTCTTCTAAAGTGAAGTTTTACAAGAATTTAAAAACAAACACCACATGTAGTCACTATTAAATTGTAACTAATTGATCAATACTCATGTGCACATATGGTAGTAAAATTCAACAGAAATCAAGCAGGTAGGAGGGGAAATGAAAGGGAGGGGTAAATTTACACCTAATGAGTACAATGTACATGATCTGGGTGATGGGCACACTTATAACTTTGACTCAAATATTACAAAAGCAATTTATGAAACCAAAACATTTGTAATCCCATTATATTCTAAACTTAAATAAAAAGAAAATTAGACCCAGACGTTTTAAGTAAAAATAAAATATTGGTGAGACGAGAGCTGTCATTGTTAGTGACTGACAATGAGAATAGTCAAAGAGGTCCAATATTATAGGAACAAAAGACAAGAGCTGTAGGTGAATCCAAGAGGAACTCAAAACCACATTGCCTAAGCCCAATCCTGTAGGATCAAGGTGGTACTAGGAAGTTTTACACATATTAGCCCATTTAATTCTTACAGTATCCCTTCAGTGTAAGATGTTACTAACATTTTAGGGTTGGTGAAACTGAGGGAGATTAAATGTCTGCCCAAGATGGTGCAATTTGTGAGATGTAAAGCTGAGATTTGACCTCATTGTTCTGACTCAAGTGTAGCAAATTTTTAGAAGAGCATGTGGGAGAGGTATCTGGAGGGGCAAGGATGAATTTAGGAGATATTTCTGGAACTCCCTAAAATTAACACCTATGTACATATCCTTGCATAGTTTGTATGCTCAACTGAGCCCTGAATATTTTACCACTGATAGAAAATTCTCAAGGTACACATTTTTAATATAGATGAACAAATTTCAAGTATATAGTGGAGTCACAGAAAACTGCTTAGTCGCTTTTGAGAGAAGGGTTGAGTTGGTGGCGTATCTTCTTGATCTCATTCCCCACAACTTCATTTTCTAACCCAGACCCTTCCTGCTTAGTTTAGGAAATGTTCCTGGGATTCCCTAAAATTGTCTTCTTAGATTTCCAGGTCATACTTGGTATATTCCACCTACTAACCTCTGAATATTGAGAAACTCATCTCATCTGCCTGAAGTCCTCAGGTCTACTGAGGTCCCCTTACTTAAAAGTCTGCTCAAGCTCACTTTTCTCTTGATTCTTCTCTTTTTCAAACTACCCTTTGATTCATTTTTCTATTTAGAGCTCTTTCTAATAGTTTATCTTCAGTTACTTACCTATCTTACATTTACACATAGAAGAATCCAAGGCATGTGTGCAATTTGAACACAAATATCAGGGTTATTTTTCATGGAGCAGACAATGATAAAAAGAGACAGAAGATTTAGGGAAGCCATAAAGTTTAAATGTGAGATTTCAGAGTGGCAGTAAAGTAGATGGTCTGGAAACACCAGTACTAGGGTTGGCTTGAAAATTGTGGATGAGGGGAAAGAATAGGGTAGCTTGTCTTTTTTGTTGTCATTATTATTTGCTTTTAAGTGGAGGCTGGTGTGAGTGATGAAACTGGGTGCTACGAAGGCATTGTAATTAGGAGCTGGAACGCCAGGGTCAGGATGGAATCCCAGGTGTTGCTCTTTAAGAGATGGGTGCATGGAGCAAGGTTCTAAGCCAACAAAGTCCTTGCTACTTAAAGTGTGATCTATGGAGCAACATTCACCTGTATTACCTAAAGCTTGTTAGCAATGCAGGCTCTTGGTCCCTGTCTCTGGTCTGTGTATCTTGAAAAGATCCCTGGATGATTCATATGTATATTGTAATCCCCAAAACATGGCTTTAAGCCAAAGCACCCTCATCTTCAAAATAGAGGTGGTGTGATGATGCTGACATCATGGAGCCGTTGTGAGTATGAAATAGCATATTGCATGTCAGGCATATAATAAGTACTCAATAAATATTTAATTACTTTTACTGTCATGATTTAGCTTGTGGATGTTGAAGAAGAAAAGAATATGTTTGGCAAATGGTTGCTTACTAGGAGAGTGGGGTTAAGTTTAGGGTGTATTGGAGGAATTAGGTCTTGGGACAAGCAGGACTGGCTTTTCCACTGGACCATCAGGAATGGATGCTCCCTAAACTCTCTGTCTTCTCTGAACCCTAGACCCTCAGCATCTTCATTTTTTCCAGTTCTCTCCAAAGAATTAAAATTCCAAAAATTATGAAGGCTTTGAAGAAAGTGAACTAAAGACATTTAAATGAATTCAACAATAAGACTTTAGTATTAAACGTGGGTAGAGGCTCTGGGTTTTGACCTGGTACTCAAGTGTTCATTTAAATTTTGCTTAAATTGGTGCCAACCCTTAAATGCACAGTTTTGTGAAGGAATAGAAAATAAAGATAATGTTATTTCTGTTGTTTCCATGACAACAGACATGCTTCATGGAATATATCCATCATGCATGGTCTTGAACCATCTGGTTTCTAAGTCCTCAGTGAAAACCCTGTAGGAATGAAGTGTAGGTAAACTTTAATCAGTTTTATAATTACTGTAGTCCTTGCAGAAATTATTTAACTTGATTTTGCAGCTGCTTTGACATAAGGCCCAGAGGTCTTATTAGGGTTTTTATTACCACTTTTAAGGAGCAGTTTAAGAATCATTATTGTACTTTAGCTGCAGATGCCACTGTTTCTGTTTTAGGTTCTGAGACTAGGTCGTAGTGACATCACACAAAGATGGAGAAAGGTCAAAGTTATTTTTTCCAATTGGCTCTGTCAAATATAAAAATTAACCATACTTTGAGCTGGGTTTTATATATTGGTAATGTATGTTTATGTTAGAGTTTCTGTCAAAACAGGGATTAAAGATAAATGTAGCTAATTAAAAGAACATTTGCTTAGAGCTCCTGGAAATAGATACCTCTTTGTGAGGTCTTGAGGTATGGCTTTCTTTAAGAACTGATGCAATTTGTGTGACTCAGAGGAGAAGAGACTCGATTTTCTGAACATAAAACACAAATCTGAGAACTATCCAGTATGCGCTCTAAGGAAATAAACCGAGTATTTGTTAGGTAAAGTTTGCTTATGTGGTAAGTTTTATAAGTGTACATTATCTACCCTGCTTCTGACCTTTCACACCACCACGTGTTTCCTAACAAAATCTCTGAAGCAAATCTGCTTTTCAGAAAGGAGTACCTCTTAGCTGATACCAGATAAGTCAACATATTTCAAACTGAACCTAGATGATTAGAAATAGAACAAAAACTCCCAGGATCAAATTAAGCAATCGTTGCCTTTTTTTCTTCCTTGATTCTATCAGGCAGTTGAACTTTCCCTGATAATAGTTATTTCTTGGTTTCTGTGTTTTCTTGTTTTCTGTAGTGAGGGTAAAAATAGTAGTTTTCTGTAGTGAGGGGAACCAAAGGGTAGTTTTTTCTGTTTCTCACCAACCACCAAAGTTAATTAGATTTAAGTTCCAAAATATAGATTCTGAGGAAACAAAAGTCATCTTATAACAGTGATAATACAAATTTCCCCCACAAATTTATTGGTTTTATAAGCTATTTTCATGGTGCTTTGCAAAAGAACAGTTTCATTTATCAGAGAAAAGATTTAAATGTTAAATATACTTATCGTTATTTAATCTTTGACAAGCCAATTAAAAAAATTCAGTGGGGAAAAGATTTTCTACTTAGCAAATGGTGCTGGGTGAACTGGCTGGCAACCTGCAGAAGACTGAAACTGGACGCACACCTTTCACCATTAACTAAGATAGACTCTCACTGGATTAAAGATTTAAC
>CAUYPK010002550.1:0-32757 GCA_963574355.1 Loris lydekkerianus
GAATGCTTTGATTCTGTGATTCACTATGGAGTCATCCATTAACTTATTATTTTTTTAAGTATCAAAAAATAGACAACTAATATTTATAAATAAAAGTAAAAGATAATTTCATAAAACAGATCATGCTAAATCTTATAGACAGTAGAAAAAGAAGAAATACATCAAAATCATTCTACTTGATCTGGGTACATCTGATAATAAAGTTGAAGAAAATATATTATTATAAAGGAGAAATTACAAACATATGTCACTTATAAATGAGGATACAATATCCTAAACAACATATCAAGATGTTGAGTTAAAAATCAATGTTTAAGTAACATACTTTGGTCAAAATTAAAACCAATTCATGTGAAAATTAGTTACTGAGTTGAGTTTTATTTGCATGGAGGGCTACCAAAAATTTTGAATTTATTTCACCTATTATTCAATTTTTAGGATTATTATCAGCTTCTTATAGTGTATTTTCCTCACATTCATTTAAGAAAAATATATTAAAGGATATTTTAAGTGAATTTAATTAGATTTACTACAGTTGACCCTTCAAGCAATAATAACTTTACCCTGAATAACCTATCTTTGAACTAATAAATTCAAACTGCAAATAAATGTAGTGAGGTAAATTGTGGAAATTCATCTTCAAAATGGTCTTTCTAAAGTGATTTATTAAAGGTGCATATAATTAGAAATCCAATTCTCCAAAAATGTGCCAAAGAGAAGTAACCACAAGGAATTCAGAGCTGAACATGAATTCTTTTCACCTATTGCTCTATTTCTATAGGACCAACAGTAAATCTCATCTAGGTACTTAAAATCTTCATTATGTCATTAGAGGATGAAGAGATGACAATAAAGATGACACACTAATAGAAAACATTTCTATGGAGAGAAATCAGATGACTTTGTAATGTTCTTTCACCAGGTGACTAAATCTTGACTCTAGATTCTAGAGCTAATCTGATGAATTGAAGAGGGAATATTTTACCTCCTGCAGGTGCAGCATACTGACATTTCATTTGGCATGCCACCTGTACCCTAATCCACCATCTATCAAGCATCTGCTTAGGACTTGGAGAACTCAGTGATGCTTGGGCTACCTTAATGTCAGCCTTGCTGTCATATCCGTTCATTTGTCAGCGAGGATTTTATTAATTCTAATTTGTGTATGCATTTCTTACGGAAATTCTTTGTAATATTGAATGCAATCTCTTCACCCTGTCTATTTTCTGGTGCCTTCTGAATAGTGGCATCTGTTCTTTGCAATCTTTAGAACTCTCTGTGGTAGAAGAATATAAGTCAGGAAGAGAAGGATGTTGATCACTTGGCTGCACACCTGAAACACTAATGAAGTTATTGACTATTTGTATTCATTTTATGAAGGTACAGGATTCACACTGGATTGCAGTCATAAGTCATTTTAAAGAAAAAAATTCCCAGTCCTCATAAAATATACTTTACATTTGAACTTATCACAATTTTGCAGGACTGTTTAAAAATTCGTCTTAAGTTTTTTTTTCTCTCTCTCTTTTTTTGAGACAGAGTCTCACCTTATCACCCTCGGTAGGGTACTGTGGCGTCGCAGCTCACAACAACCTCCAACTCCTGGGTTCAGGCAATTCTCTTGCCTCAGCCTCCCGAGTAGCTGGGACCACAGGTGCCTGCCACAACACCCAGCCATTTTTTTGTTGCAGTTTGGCCAGGGCTGGGCCTGAACCCACCACCCTTGGTATATGGGGCCGGCGCCACCGAGCCACAAGCGCCGCCGCGTGTTAATAATTTTTATCCTAGAGAATGAATCAATACTCCTAGAAGTTTCATTCATAATTAATTATTATCACTAAAGATTGTGTGTGTATGTCCCTTAATTTTCCAGAGAAAACATTGCCATTCATTTGTTTCACTTAAGGCAAAAGCTAAACTAATTGGTCTTGTTATAGTTGCTACCAGTGTTAAGATTTATCTAGTCAGCTTATTATTGCCTAAAACCTATCTGGTTGCTGAATTTTATTTTTTTTATGTTGAAATATGGTTATTGATTTTTTTTACATATACATGTGTTTATTTGGTTTCAACTTTTTGCCTTCACAAAATCAAAAAGGTTTAAAATTTAATAACTAACAATGTTTAAGATAAGGACTAGAAACAAAAACCTCGTAAAGAATGAAGATAAATACATTCAGAAAAGAAATCAGATGACTGCTGCAACGAAATATTGAGCAATAATAATAATAATGCAAAAAAGGTAATATTCACATTGTCAAATAAGAGTATGTCTATTATAGAATGCTTTGACTCTGAGGTTCAGTATGGAGTCATCAGTTAACTTCTTATTTTTTTTTTTCCCAATGTCTCAAAAAATAGACAACTAATATTTATAAATAAAAATAAAAGAATTTCAAAACCTATCTGGTTGCTGAATTTTAAAAAGAGGAACATGTAGTAATGTTTAGAGGAGCACATCTCTAATATTCAATTCACAACAGAAACAGAAAGCACTGGATTTGAGCTCCCTTTCTTTGATTAACCTCCCATGAAGGATGTATTCAGTATTAGTTGTGTCCCTTCTTTAGCTTCGTTGCTCATCTGTAATATACAACATGGTGACAGCCATGTAATTCTCTTTTCACTTCCCTTTGGAGTTTCTACAAGCTCCTGATTCAACTTTTCTACTCTTTTTGCTCCCTTGTTCTGCCTTTCATTCATTCATTTTGATTCTTTTATCCTGTGGAAATATATACCTAATTCTGGCCCTTTCTTCTTCACTCACTCTATAAGTATCACTGGGAAACTTTTTTCCAACTTCGGCTTTTATACCCCACGTCTATATTTTTAGTCTGACCACTAATCTGTACACTCAGCTGGTTTTTCCAGTTGCCCACTGTACATCTGCATTAGTGTTACAGGTACCTTAGTTTCTGAGCCCAACATGAACGAACACATTAAAATGCTCCTACACGCAAGCGTACCTATCCGCCTTATACTCCTAGTTACTTCCTCCCAAGCCATCGAATTTCAGTGACTCTCAAAATTTTCTTCTCCCTGATCAAATCCTTCCAATCTTATACCCACAGCATCTTCTTAAAAATTATCCTTCTGTATGGGCTGGGTGCAGTACCTCATACCTGTAATCCTAGAATTTTGGGAGGCCAAGGAAGAATAATTGCTTGAGGCCAAGAGTCCAAGCCCAGCTATAGCATCATAGTGAGACACCCCTACCCTTGCCAGCTCTACAATTTTTTTTTTTTTTAATTAGCCACACGTGCTGGTGTCAGCCCATAGTCCCAGTTACATGGGAGGCTGAGGAAGGACGATCTCTTGAACTCAGGAGGTTGAAGTTGCATTTTATTCCAGCCCAGTGACGGAGTGAGACTTTGTCTCAAAAAAATGTGATGCTTCCTGAATATCCATGCTGCTCCTGTTTGTTCAATGAGTACTTGGACTTGTAAAGGAGTTTCCTAACCATGGTCTTTCCACCAGCCTCTATCCTTAAAATCGTAGTGTACCACTAGAGTTATCATCTTAAAAGCATCAGATTAGGGTTGGTTTCTAATAAATATCACAAACTAAAAAGTTCTTGGGATATACAATCGAGAGAGAGAGAGAGAGGGAGTGTGCACACTTTGTTCTATCTTCCCTAGCACCAGCAGGATCCTATACATATTTATGTTAGCAGAGTATTGTACCACTTCAAATCCTTATATTAGCCAAGTTCCTCACCAGCTTAGGGACTTTTCACTTGCCTTTTCCTCTGCCTAGAATACTCTTCTCCAATCTGGTGACATGGGACATTTCATGCTTTATGCTGTTTCCTGCTAAAAGAAGAGGCCTCTCCTAGTCCTTATCTAAGATACAGTTCATTGTCATTCTCTCTGTATTTTATCTTCTTTCCTAACATACTTATACATATACATGCATACCTTGGAGATATTGCGGGCTGAGTTCCAGACTACTATGGTAAAGTGAGTCATATGAACGTTTTGGTCTCTCAGTGCATATAGAAGTTATGTTCATGCTATTCTGTATTCTCTTAATTGTACAATAGAATTATGTATAAAAATGGATATGCCTTAATTAAAATTTTTTTGCTGGAAAATGTTAATGATAATTTGAGCATTCAGTGAGTCATAATCATTTTGCTAGTGTTGAGTCTTTCCTCGATATGGATGGCTACTGACTGATCAGTGTGGTTGCTGCTGAGGATTAGGGTGACTGTAACAATTGTTTAAAAGATCACAGAAATGACGTTTTCCACATCAATTGACTTGTCTTTTCATGAAAGATTTTTTTCTGTAGCATGCAATACTATCTAATAGCATTTACCCAGAGTAGAATTTCTTTCAAAATTCAAGTCAATCTTCTCAAACTTGTCACTGCTGTATCAACTAAGTTTATGAAATATTCTAAATCGTTTTTGGTCATTTCAACAATGTTCACAGCCTCTTTCTCAGGGGGAGACTCCATCCCAAGAATATACTTTATTTGCTCATCCATAAGTAGCCCTTCCTCATCTGTTCAAGTTTTATCATGTGATTGCAGAAATTCAGTTAATTCTTCAAGTTCCAATTCTAATTCTAGTTTTTTTGTTGTTGTTGTTGTTATTTCTATTATTTCTGCAATTACTTGCTCCACTGAAGTCTTGACCTCCCCCCCAAGGCATTCATGAGGGTTGGAATCAACTTATTCCAACTTCCTAGTGAAGTTGATATTTTGATCTCTTCCCATGAATCACAGATGTTCTTACTGGCATCTAGAATGGTGAATGATTACAGAAGTTTTCAGTATACTTTGCCCAGGTTCATCAGAGGGATCATTATCTATGGCAGCTATAGCCTTATGAGATATATTTCTTAAATAATAAGACTTGAAACTAGAAAGTACTCCATGATCCATGGGCTTCAGAATAGATGCTGTATTAATAGGCATGAAAACAAGATTAATCTCCTTATACCTCTCCACTGGAGCTCTTGAGTAACCCGGTGAATTGTCAATGAGCATTAATATTTTGAAAGGAATCTTTCTTCTGAGCAGTTGGTCTCAATAGTGGGCTTATAATATTCAGTAAAGCTTGTCGTAAACAGGTAGACTGTCATCCAAGCTTTGTTGGTCCATTTATAGAGCACAGGCAGAGTAAATTTAACATAATACTTAAGGGCTCTAGGATTTTCAGAATGTTAAATGAGCATTGACTTCAACTTAAAATCACCAGTTGCGTCATCCCGACATGAGAGTCAGCCTATTCTCTGAAGCTTTGGACCCAGGCATTGACTTCTCCTGTCTAGCTATGAAAGTCCTAGATGGTGTCTTCTTCCAATAGAAGAAGGCTGTTTCATCTACATTGAAAATACCTTGTTTAGTGCAACCATGTTTATCAGTGATCTTACCTAGAACTTCTGGATGACTTGCTGCATCTTCTATGTTAGTGCTTGCTGCTTCACCTTGCACTTTTATGTTATGGAGATGGCGTCTTTCCTTAAACCTCGGGAACCAACCCCTGATGCCTTCCAACTTTTCTTCTGTGGCTTTCGGACCTCACTCAGCCTTTTTAGAATTAAATAGAATTAAGGTCTTACATTGGATTAGGCTTCAGTTATTGCTGCTTTGATCTTCTGTCTAGACCATTCAGACTTTCTCCATATCAGTCATAAGTTATTTCACTTTCTTATCATTTGTGTGTTCCTTGGTGTAGCATCTTGAATTTCTTTTAAGAACTTTTCCTTTGTGTTCACAATGTTGGTTATCTGTTTGATGCTTTGGGCCTATCTCAACTTTTCACATGTCTCCTCATTAAACTTAATCATTTCTTGCTTTAGATTGAAAGTGAGAAATGTACGACCTGTCCTTTCACTTGAAGACCTATAGGCTCTTACAGGGTTGTTGTTATAATTGGCCTAATTTCAACATTCATATGCCCCAAGGAATAGGGGGATCTGAGGCGAGAAAGGGAGATGAGATAATCTCCAGTCAGTGGAACAGTCAGAAAATACAGCATTGGCCAGGCGCCATGGCTCACGCCTATAATCCTAGCACTCTGGGAGGCTGAGGCTGGTCGATTGCCCTGAGCTCAGAGGTTCAACCAGCCTGAGCCAGAGTGAGACCCTGTCTCTACAAAAAAAAAATAAAAAAGCTGGGCATTGTGGCGGGCACTTGTAGTCCCAGCTACTTGGGAGCCTGAGACAAGAGAATCCCTTAAACCCAAGAGTTGGAGGTTGCTGTGAGCTATGATACCGAGGGCCACAAAGTGAGACTCTGTCTCAATTAAAATAATAATAATAATAATAAATAAATAAAATAAAATAAAGAAAACACACAACATTTATCAATTAAGTTCATTGACTTATATAGCTGCACTGAACAATCACAATGGTTACATCAGACATTGCTGATTACAGATCACCTTAACGGTTCTAATAATAATGAAAACATTTGAAGTATCACAAAAATTATCAAAATGTGACACAGAGATGTGAAGTGAGCACATGCTATTAGAAAAATGGTAGCGATAGACCTGCTTGACTCAGGGTTGTCACTCATCTTTAGTAAAAACATGTACTATCTATGAAGTCAATAAAGCAAAGCTCAATAAAATGAGGTATGTCTGTATGTGTATACATGTGTCTATAGGCAGTCACACACATGCCTATGTGTATTATATGTACATGTCATGCTTATATGGATGTGTGTATTATTATAAATATTGAATACACATATCTATGTATATACATAGATATCATACACCTATAAACATTATGTGTGCAAAGACTAGAAATTTTTCTTGTGCTGTCTCCCAGTGTCTAGCATATAGTGGGCTCTTAAAGTCATTTGATAAATATATTGAATGAATAATACAGTGGGTATCTTATGAATACATATTATATTTTAAGAAATCTGATCTTTTTGAAAAGTTTAAACAATATTAGAAGTTCAGTGTGAAAGGTTTCACTGTAAAAATACTATGAAAAATAAAAATTGTATTGGGTGGCGCCTGTGGCTCAAAGGAGTAGAGTGCTGGCCCCATATACTGGAGATGGTGGGTTCAAACCCAGTACTGGCCAGAAACTTGGAAAATAAATAAATAAATAAATGATAAATAAAAATAACAGTTGCATTTAATGCATCAAATATTAATTGTTTATCTCTATTTGGGGCAAGTGAGATATAAGGGAATCTGGGGAGAGTACATCCATTCCATGAGCAATGATTGAAGAAAAGGGAAGTGGGAGCGTTGGAAGGTAGTGAGCATGTGCTCACTCTGTGTCTCTGTGTCATGTTTTGCTGATTCTCACAATATTTCAAACTTTTTCATTACTTTTAAAACTGTTATGGTGATCTGTGATCAGTGATCTTTGCTGTTACAATTGTAATTGTTTTGGTACCACAACTATATGCTAGCACATGACAGGTTTTAGTATTCATAGAAGTTCCTGGGTTTTATGGGAAACATAGTCCTCTAGACCATCCAGGTTTTGTCTTCCACTGAAATTACAAACCAAAATTGATCAATATTTACTATACTTCAGGTGTAGTAATTATAAAATGCCTGATTTGAGGTTCCACTTTCAGATATCTGTTATGTAACATATTCCTTTGTTTGGTAAAACATTTATATTTGTGATCTTTCCTTGATTCCCTAGATGGAGATTAAATTATATAAATAATTTAGCTAACAAGGAAAATAGTGAAAAAATAGAATTTTAGTTAAAAGGAAGTTAATGAAATGATTAATTGAGTATAAAATAATCCCATTTGAACTTTCCACAGAAATGGTTTTAAGGTCTATTGGAAACAATAACATGAAGATGTAAAACTTTTAAAAAATAATGATTAAATCAAATCCAGAAGTAGAATAATCAAGTCTGTATTTAACTCTAGCAATTTATTGAGAAAGAAAATTGTCTGTCATGAAAACATCCAACTGTCTGCGTGAACAAATGTTTCTATCAATATCCAGCCTAACTTAGTTCCCACAGGCTCAAAGTGCAATGATATTGGCCCATTTGATATTTTTTGATTTATCACTACCTATGTGATAGGCACTGCCAAGGATATAATGACTAAAGGTAGATATGGGTCTTGCTGTCATAGAGGATTCTGTGTCCAAAACTATATTGCCAGGCTATCCGGTAGGTCCAGAAGAGGGGGGGAGCAGGGCCAGCCTGACTCCTTCCCAGGGGCTGAGCGGGATGGCGAGCGTTGGCGGCCCCGAACAAGAACACACGGAGCCGGGAGTCTGTTGAAGCAGGAACTCAACTTTATTGCGGCAAGCAGCCGCTTATATAGAGCATAGGGAAGGGGCGGGGAAAGGAGGTGAGGGATAAGATACAGGGCCCAAAGGTGATTGGCTGTATCTAGGTAGAGGCAGTTTTAGGCCGGGCGTTGCTGAGTCGCGGAAGTAGCTCTATGGATCTACTTCTAGTCAGGCTCAGGAAGTTGCACTAGGCCTCAGGCACATGGCAGGGCCCAACACCATATATACACATGGTACTTCTGATAATTGCAAGGCATTACAAAGGAGTTGAACGGTTTAAATAAGATCTCAGAGTGGCAGTGGGAACAGGGCTCTTTGGTATCATTTTTCAAAAATTAACGTGGAAGACAATGATTATTGTCACACCAAGTAGCCATAGTTCTACTGACCCGTTGTGCCTCATCTCACATGGTTTGGCTATAGGGTTTATCTGGAATCTCTATGCATGGCTTTGCAGTCCAAATGTCACTCCTTTATTATCAGAGAGGTATGACATTTTATTAGCACACGTAATAACGTGAAATGGATTCAGATGGTGAAGTAAAATTTCTTTATGCTTAGAAATAATGCTAATTAGAACAAGTCCTTTGAAGATTATAAATTCTTATGGGATGCAAAGAGGTTGCTTATACTAGTGGAAATAATATGAACTTTGTATTCAGACCAAACTATGTTTGAATGTTAGTTAACTTTCCTCCTTTCCATGGAATTTTAGGCAAGTTTTTCACATCATCATCACTACCACCACTACTATTATCCCAGTCACCCTACCCTCATTTTCTTATCTATTTGAATCAGGGTTTGGGGAGGGTAAGTAGTAATCATTATACAAATGGTAACTATACTATTGTTGATAATCTCTGCCTGTGATGAAGCCAATTAAAGACTTTGTCTATTAGCAGTAATTACTAATATCATTGAACATCATGAGAATAGTCCCTGGTAGTAAAAAAATAGAAAATAGTTCTTTGCCTTAGATAAACATATACAAAATGTTCGTAATACTGCTTCAAGTTAACTCATCAGCTTAGATGTGTAATGCATGTATAATTTTAAGCGTATAATTTAGATATGACACATGGATTTGACTTGGTAATTTATGATGTGTATAAATCATACATGTATCAGTGGAAAGATGCAGTTACTTTTTTTCTTGAATCATTTTTACCTTGCTAAAGATGTACTTTTCCCCTCTTTTCTCTACTTTCTTTTAAAATAGTATATTTTATTTTCTCTCTTAGAGTATTGAGACCATGTAACCATTTACCATACCAAAATGTTTTGGAAATTGGGCATTTAAAGGTGAATGAAGGGCCCATTCAGAATTCAATGCCCAAAACTTGATGTTTCCCATTCCTGATCTGAGATCAGAGCTATTTCTACTTCTAGAAAAGAATTATCGTATTTGGGTACAATACTTTGAGGTAACAGTACCCTTGGCAATGGGCAGTGAGACCATCAATTAATAGTGTTATAAGAGTGAAATGCTAAACTTCTAAAGGAACTGAAATTTGCACACAGCACCATTAAAACAAAAGGTTAGTTAAGGACACCCATAATCAAAGTGCCTGTATCCCACTGGTATTTATTATAAGACCTGGAGAAATAGTCTCTCAAGATCATTAGCTGAGTATCCATAAATTGCCACACATCCTATTGTGTGGTATGATATTATTGTAATTTGGGTTCTCTGATGGGCTGAGAGAGAACAGGTACAAACGTACTATATAAAAGAAATAGTGGCATGAAGACATGTACACACAGCAGTGCAGGGAGGCTCCAGGGTAGGAAAGAGAGGAAGAGAGATATGAGTTAATCAGGAGCTGCTCTCTGGGGAAAATTGCCCAAGCCCTGACTGATGCCTAACATTGATTAATCAATACTCTATCCTAGTGTTTAACAAGTGTTCCATCCAGAAAGTCTTCTGTAATATTTAACTTCACTTCCTTCAGCTTCAATTTATGCACATTTCTTTTGTCCTGTCCTCAGAGACTTAGACAGCAGCCAGTAACAAAACCCTTTCTATTCTTATATCTAAAGGGATTTTTTTTCTGTCATACTTTAGTCTTCTCCAGGGGTAAGGATAAACAAACAATAAAAAAAATTAGTTTAATCATTCCTCAAAAGGCCTATTTAATTTGACTGCTTAATAAATAATAAGCTTTGATACTATGCTTTAATTGTTTACTCTTTGGAAAGAAATTTAATAATTTTGACAGTGACATGTAAAGACTCATTTGATTTGTATTTCAAAAGAAACTTTTAGGTTCAAAGCCCAAAATTGAATCTCATAGAAGAAGACATTTCTAAAGTAAAAAGAACATGAGGATGATTGAGATTATTGAAGCTAGTACTA
This sequence comes from Loris lydekkerianus, assembly GCA_963574355.1. NCBI lineage: Eukaryota > Metazoa > Chordata > Mammalia > Primates > Lorisidae > Loris > Loris lydekkerianus. Next base: position 10,602 of record CAUYPK010002550.1, read on the forward strand.
GTATTTGTCCATATAACTAATATTAATAAATTATACCTCTCATTTTGCATTTTACTTTTTTTGAAAGTATAAAGTTAGTGTCTGTGTTTCTACATATTTTTATTACATAATATTATTATGTAATTTAAGAGGATGTTAGATTAATTTTTTAAACTTTATTGTGTTTCACAGAGACCTCTATTTCTTTCCTGTGCACCAGAAGCTACATTTTTGTGCTCCTGTGTACCAAGCAGAAATTGATCTGCGATACATGTGGAGTCTCCAAGGGTATATTTAAATTTAGTAATTTTATTGCTAACTGTGAAGTTAATCTGCACTATATGGGTTCTTTCCCCCAGGAAACTGAAGCAGCAGTTCTAGCTAAACAGCCGGATGTGGAAGGGATTTTGTCTAAAGGGCAGCATTTGTACAAGGAAAAACCAGCCACTCAGCCAGTAAAGGTAATGAAGCAACCTCTAGCCATATCCATTACTTCATAATGGGTTATGCTTCCCCTGTTGTACATTTGCCATTGACGTGGTCTTTTTATAATCAATGAAATAACTTAGAAGGAAATATTGCCCATAGTGTAATAGCAGAGGCAAAGATGTCTTTTTGATCAACATGTCCTATTTATATATTGTAATCTTAAAGCTATTAACGAGTCATTGCATTAAAGGACTCATTTCTGTCCTGGTGTGCTGCCATCAATACCAAAAGTAGTCCCACCTTCAAGGTAGATTAAATTCTTTGGGGCTTTATTGCTTTGCTTGCCAGCCTTGATGCTTTTCATATTGTTTGGCTTAATTCAAATCAAGCTACTGCATCATACTGTCTGTCTCTAACAGCTGTAAAGAATCACAGTATGGTCTGTGACCTTTCTTTTCTCTGTTGCTCTTTCTTATGAAAGAAGAAAATCAGCATTCAGGCTTCAGTACTTTATTGGCTCAAGAATTTTTAGTGGAATGTCGTGTAATTGCTTCTCTCTTTGGTAAAAAGCTAGCATGGAGAAAGCTTTCTACTTCTTTTCCTTTTCCATGTACATTTTGAAGTCTAGTTCACGTTTATTCACAGGACATTACATGAGAGGGAGATGGAAAGCCAGGTCAGTTTTCACAAAATAGCTGATCAATGGCTTCCATTTGCAAATGAGAGTCTGGTGATAAATAGAAGTTAGGAACAAGTTACCTTATTCTCTGTACCTGACCAAAATTATGATGGCTCCTATTATGATGAAGGTGCCTGATGGCCTGTAGTGGTGGCTGTTTATTGATCAGTCTTGGTTTTTTCAGCTAACGTCACAGGCTGAGATATAGTGAGCCTTACCCTCATGTTTAAAACTTCTCCAAAAAAATTCAGATCAAAAACCTCATTATACAACGCCAGTTTGTCCTTGAAAACACCATTTCTATAACTTAGACACTGTCTCTAAGATCACTGCTTAGTTCCTCTTGTGTTTGGCCCAAACATCATTTCTAGAAGATTGTTTTCCTTACAGTTTGCAAGGCACTTTTCCTTAGGCAAATTTAAAGTTTAGGTGTGTGCATCCAAACACCAGAAGCTAAAAGGCACAGGTTTCTTGTAGAGATCAACATATATTCATTCAGGAATACATCATCCCTGCTCCTAAAATCCAGAAAAGTAATTTGCATTCAGTGCTGAGCCTGGCATGGTCATTTTTCATAAACTAACAATGTGTTCAGTATTTAGACTGGAGAGCTAGAGGAAGTCCCGAAAGCAGCAAGTTATGGGGTTTCTTTTGATTTCTGAAGAAGCCAGTCTCCAGAATGGTGAACAGAATGATTTTCATTGTAACAAGCCGTGAAATGGTTTTGGACAAATGGACCATCACATAAGTCCATTCTATCTACTGTTAGTTGATCCTCAAAGACTGCTCCAAATAATGTATGACTATGAACCATCGTTTGGCACTAATTGTTACTGATAACAAATGTACATTTGTTTTGGCTTTTACTTTTGTACTTTTGTAAACAGAGGGAAGGAAAAAATCTTAATTGAAAGTCAGGGGGAAAAATTTGCTTTCATTATATGTAAAACAATCCAAGCGGTTGATGGTAACTTATCACACCTCCACCCACACGCTCATCTCCTGGGTCACTGAGATCTTGAGCATGAGCATGTATCTACTTTCTGCTGTTGCCTTGCTGAGAGGAAAGGAGAATGACGTTTCGAAAGAAAAAGAAAGAACAAGGGTCTATAACTTCCCTTCTCTTTCGCATCCCTTAAAGCCACTTTGTAGCAGTCAGCATTGTTCTTCGTTCCTTCTTTTCTCCTTCCCTGCTTCTCTGTTTCCTCTAAATTCAGCTCACCTGGGAGAAGCAGATCTTAAGTTCTCAACCTGTGGGTCACGACCCCTTTGGGGTATCGGATATTTCTATTACGATTCATAAAAGTAGCAAAATTACAGTTATGAAGTAGCAACGAAAATAATTTTATGGTTGGGGTCACCACAACATGAGGAAATGTATTAAAGGGTAACGGCTTTAGGAAGGTTGAGAACCACTGCCTAAAGTGAAAACTCATTCCTGTCCTACCATTTCTTCCTTGCGTTTGGAGAAAAATCAACTTACGAAGTTGATAGGGATGAAAGGCAAGGTTGATTTGGAAGTTTTGGGTGTGAAAAAAATAGTTGATTCGTGCCCCACTTTTGATATGGACCAGTACCTTGGAAACACCTGAATATAAGCTAGGGTTTGTTGTAGCTTGAAGTGCTATAGAGACAGCATGGCAGTTTGTAATATAACACCCAGCAGACAAGGTAGAAAGCTGAGAGGGCTATTTAAATCTCTGCATGGATCAAAAACTTCTTTTTAAAGGTTATGGATGATTTTTGTAAAGGGTGATCCATTGCTCTCATAGTATATGAACAAAGTCTTTTTCACATTTGAGTCCATATATCAAATTTTTAAAATTGTGCAATTTCTAAAGTCTCTTTTCCTTAACTCTGAGGTTTCTTACCTCTTAATAGAAGGGAATGGGTCTGAGTAGCCTACAGTACATTTTCATGAGAGAAGTTTGTATTTGTTCTTTTTGTTTGTTTTGGTTTTTTTGGGGGGGATGGAGGAGATCCATGTAGAAACAAAATTGTGAAGATGAAGGTGATGTACTTTTAAAAGAGAATGACAATCTCTCATAATATATGTGTCTAAGCTCCAATATTTAAATGGATAATTAATATGTCCACTGCTGGCAGACATTCTTATTAAAGATACATTGGAGAATGCGTCTATCTCTTATCCGGAAATTGTTTATTAGCACCTCCGCATTCTGCATCAGACAGTCTGTCCAGCTCCTACTCTCACCTCCCAAGCTGAGTTCTGATTGGAAGCTGGCTCATCCCTGTTCAGTTTTTTTTCCTTTTCTTTTCTTCACTTCATCAAATTATCTAGAATTTCTTTAATTTTTAAATATGGTATATTTTTGGTTCATTGTTTTTTTCATCTCCAAATATCCAACTTCAGTCTTCTTTTCTGCAAGTCTTTCCCATGAAATTCAAATATATATTTATGAGACAGTCCTACTAATGACATACTAGATCTCTGATGTAAAATTACTGGAACAATCTTAGAATAATATGATTAAAGAGCTAAGTTTCTTTGTTTTGCATTTTAATTCTCTCTCTCTCCCCCCCCACCACACTTTTATTTCATTCATATGTTGTTTCTTCATTTTAACTGAAGACTGATTATGTAAGTTAAATTGTTTAAAATTGTGCTAAAGTATGCCTTTGATAATAGTATTTTGTGATAATACCATAGCTAGAATGGATTTTAATATGTTCCATTTTCCACAGAGTAATAACTAGATCCTCAATAACACCCCATTTAGCAGTTAAATAGCAACAAAACAACTGCCATCTATAACAATATCCGTAACTACAAAAGAAATAAAGCATTTGTTACATCATTTTTAAAAATTTTTCTTTTTTAACTCTTTTGAACTTAAGCATGTAGGTGCCATTTTTTCCATTCATATTTGGTTTTATCCTTATTTGAAAAATAACTACTCTTTCTGTTATTTTTAAATGTGTTTAAGCATTTAAATGCTGGTATCTCCTTCCATATATTAGAACTAAGAACACTAATGAAATTTTAAATGTCTTCATTACTTTCTGAAGTGGTGAGATGAAGCCAGCTGGCTTGCCTTACTAACTTTTTATATTACCAAAAGAAATCTTCCATACATGAACTTAACAATATATTTTACTTACTGCTCTTGAATGATTTTTAAACATAACAGACAAAGTAAGGTATGAAGAGCCGTCTATATATCCATCCTAATTTTTAACACAAAATAATTGCTGTAGACAAATGGTCAAGAGGGCAATTATATTCTTCCAGGCATCATTTCCTCAGATATAAGCTGCAAAATGACAGCATCATTAGTCATTTTCAATTACAGTCAATCACAACCAGGGATATTTCATTTTCCCAGCTGTTTTGTTGCTAATTAACTAGATTAAGCTGTTTTTATTTTTTCTCCCAATGAGTTCGTTCTACTGCCAACATCAACATCTTGACAATTCCAAGAACTTCCTTAGGGTTTATTTTTTGCCTAACAATCTTTAATATATTACTCACAACAGATGTGTGTCTAAAGATTTATTTATGGTATAATAGGTCTAGTGGTGTCTCCATGGTCAAAATGTTGCCCAATTAAATATTATGATTATGATAGTATCTGGAGTTGATTAGTGTCTTGTTGATAAAAAATATTGCCCAATTAAATAGTATTACAATTATAACAATATTTGGATTTTGGCAAATATTGTGCATCTGATCTCATTTACCTGCTGCAACTCTTTTTGTAACATCAGAGATCAACAGAATTAACAGATATAAGTTGTCCCCTCAAATGAGCAAGTCTATTTTTGTCTGGCATACACAGCGAGCATAATTTCCATGCCAAAAGCAACAGAAAAAGAAAGAAAATGACAATATTGGAGGTATTTTATGATTTATTAATACACGAGTAGCAGCATTTTATCTTTTAAAAAATACATATTTGCTTTGCAACTAAGAAAAATGTTTTAGACTATAAGAGGTTGAATAAATGCTAATAACAATGTCACAGTGCTTAAACATGAGGAGAGCCCCACGTTTCCAATGAGAAGTTAAAATTTGTAGATTTCTGAGCAACCTGTAAACATAAACATTTAGAGACAGGGATGGCAATTGCCAAATGTCTGATTATATTTAATTTCTTAATTGAGTAGCACTTTCATATTCACAAATTATATATTTTAAAAAATAAAATACTAATTTAGAAATACTGCCATGCCTATATTTTATGCATAAATTTCATTCAGGATCTTCACATGTATATTTTAGACTCCCAGAATGTGTAGTCTGTCTTCTTACTTGTAATATGACATTTGTTGGAATCTCCACATGATACTATTAAAGCCCTCTGGCCAGAGATCACTAGAAATGTACATATAATCAAAAAATTAAGAATATTTAGCTTATTGCAGCAAGGGAGAAAACACTTTGTGCAGATTGTGGACATCTCAATGAAGAGCTCTTACAGAGTTTAGTTGGCTGAGTGATTTGAAGGAGGAATTAGCAAAGTAAAAGCCATTTCTGGATTGGATACTGTCAGAAACAGTCAATGTGGTGATCAGGTATCTTCATTTTTATCTAGGAGAGCGGATTAAAGCAGATTTGGAGATGCCATTAAAGGAGAAGTAGTGCCTCATACATAGTATTAGTCATTTCTGTGATGGCTGAGTGGCCACATTTCTGTCTTATTCCAAAAATGGCCATGGGGTTGACTTGTCCCTGTCTATTTTCTGCAAGTGTTTTTTACGTTCAGCTGGGACCATCACAGACTAGCTACCAGCAAGGCCATTTTTCACTTTCTCAATGCTGTCCTTGAAATTTTTATCCCAAACTTTAATATCCATTCACAAAATATATATTAGGTAAATTGATCGGTTATTTTTCTTAGTTATGCATTTTTGATTCCCCCAAAGAGTAACTTTTTTTTTGCTTTTTTTATTATTTGGTTTTTTCAATGACCTTAAAAGACTTATTTCCAATGACCTCCACCACTGATGATTGTGATACATTAGGAATAAGTGCTGATGGTTTACTGACTTTCTTTGCCTCCCTCTGTTTTGATTAAGCGAATTCTGTTAAAACCTTTCCTTAAGCATCCCCAACTCACATCTTTTGAGGTTATTTCAAGCTAATGTGCAAAATTATTGTTGAGAATAAAACAAACAAGACACAGGAGACATTATAAAGGCTCTAAAATGAGCTGACTTTTGTGAGGAAATATTTGGGTGAAAAGTCTTCAATTTACATAGTAACTCATGCTGGAACTAGGCAAGGATTTTAGAGATTTGAGTTTCACTTCTGGTTCTCAGTTGTATTAATAACACTTAGAAAGATGAGATAGAACCACACATGTTTCAGTTACAAAGTTCACATGTATGTCTGTGTATATACAGCCATAAGTGGATCCCTTTATTTCTATAGCAGATATTAATTGCCCACCTCACATTGATACAATAGAAAGAGATACTATTTTTAAATTTTGGAAATCTCAAACTCAAATAGAGTTTAAAACTGTTTTACATCTTATTTTTGTTTTTATAAATAAATGATTTTAGTGTTATGATCATATTAAACATGATTTTTCCTTATTCCTCATACCTCAAATAATATTTATTTCTCGAATGCCTTTTTACTTAATGTTAAAAAAAAATTCATTCAGTATGATTTTTCAAATACGTGATAATTTGAGGCAGGAAAGCACCCACAATTTTATCTATGTTAGAAAGCCATTAGTTCTTTTTATTAAAATTTTATTTTGTTTGTTATAGATAAATAAAAGTTGCACAGATTATGTGGTAGGTGTGATATTTTGATACATGTATAATGATAAAATCAGGATGATTGGGATATCCATCACCTTAAAAATTTATTCATTTTAGGGTGGCGCCTGTGGCTCAAAGGAGCAGGGTGCCGGCCCCATATGCCGGAGGTGGTGGGTTCAAATCCAGCCCTGGCCAAAAACTGCAAAAAAAAAAAAAAAAAAAAATTATTCATTTTAAATTTAAAAAGAAAGCTCTATTCAGAAATCACTTTTTCTTTTCTTTTCTTTCTTTCTTTCTTTCTTTCTTTCTTTTTTTTTTTTTTTTTTAGAGACAGAGTCTCACTTTATCACCCTTGGTAGAGTGCTATGACATCACAGCTCACAGTAACCTCCAACTCCTGGGTTTAGGCGATTCTCTTGCCTCAGCCTCCCCAGTAGCTACAGGCGCCCGTCACAACGCCTGACTATTTTTTTTGTTGCAGTTTGGCCAGGGCTGTGTTTGAACCCACCACCATGGGTATATGGGGCCAGCGCCCTGCTCACTGAGCCATAGGTGTCGCCCTTCTTTTCTTTTTTTATATGTTTAGTATAATATTATAAATTTTTATTTCAAAGTATTAAAGGAGTACAAATATTTTTGGTTACATGGATCACTTTTATAATGCTTGAGTCAGGGCTATAAATGTGCCAGTCACCTAAATAATGTTCATTGTGCCCCTTAGGTAGGTTTTTGCCCTTCCCTTTCTCTCCTGCTTGACTTCCACTGTTTTACTTCCCTCTGTGTACAAGTGTGCTCGTTGGTTAGTTCTGGTATAGTAGCAAGTACATGCAAGACAATTTATTTTTGTCGGTGCTTGCAAAATTCCTGAAATGTGACAATAATAGCCTTCTTCCATTTCCTTTCCTTCTTTATCCTTGTAAAATATGTAATATTTATAAGGATGTTTGAAATTTATAAAAACTACACTGTGTTATAAATGTTTTGTCTCTTAGCTTTTTAAAAATTCATGACTGTGTTTTAAGGAACCATTCACATTGTTCCACCTAACCTCATTTATTGACTTAAACTATTGCCTACTTCTCCCTAGCATAGATCCATAGTTCTGAGTTATCCATTTCCTTAACATACACATCCATGTTGGTCTCAATTCCTCACAGTATAGTAGAAAACTTTCTTCTATGTCCCTGTGTCCTTCTAAACCTGGGTGAAACTTCTCTGGCATATACTAATGTGTGAATATGATCAGTATGGTTTTTTGTTTGTTTGTTTTTGTTTTTTAACTTACACCCATGTTTCTGCTGATAAGCACCAGTTATAACTGAAGTTGTAGCTCTGTACTTTACACATGTCTTGCTCTTCCTTTCTTTATCACCTCATCCCTAAAGGGACCTGAATTTGTTACTCTTGCTAGGAAATTGACTTTTGAAATACAGTCTAGTTCAGGAATTATAAAAGCCAAATAAAATGATTACACACATGGAAAATCTACATGGGCTCTTTCAGGTCATCTAAAAGTTAACAATGGTATATAATTTACAGTTGTAGTCCAGTTGGGAGGAGAAAGACTTAATTATCGCTTTCTCTTTTCCTTCATTAAGTAGCCATTTTTACTTAATTTGATTCAATTCAGAAATATTTCTTGAACCCCCCATCATTAGGAATCATTGGATATGAAGAAAACACCATACAAGGAGTAGAAGACCCAGTACCTGCCCTCCAAGTAGCATATGCTATAACTGGAAAGACTTACTCAGATAGGGCGGACTTGAAAGAACACCTTGATAGAAAGTTTCTCTTCAGCATTTACCAGCTCAAAATCTCAACTACCAGAGATGAGAAAATACAAACACACACACACATACGGACACACACGCATGCTCTCACACACACACACACACACACACACACACACATACTTCTACCTTTGTCTACATGGCCAAATCCTTCAGCTGGTCCTGACCACTTTTCACTCCAATTACCACATTATTCTCCCAACTCATCTCTTTGTTCCCTTCTGATAAAGCCCCCACACTGTAAATCCTATCACTCCTCTGCTCTAAACACTTCCCTCCACTCTCTGCTTTTAGAAGACAATCTAACAATCTCACATTACAAGGCCTCAATAAATTGCCATTGGATCTAGTCTAAAAGTTTTGTATCATTCCATATAAACACTGTAGTCTAGATAACGAGTCTTTTTTTTCCTGAAAGGACTTGATGTCTCTTGTTTCTGTGCCTTTGCACATGCTTTTTTTGTCTATAATACCCTTTCTTCACCTGGCACTCAAACAGCACCTTTCTGAAAAATTCCTAGTCATCTTTAAGACCAATTCAGGTATGAGTAATCTGTTGTACTCTCCAGGCTGAGTTAAGCTGTTTCCCTGATGTATCTTATTGAAATAATTATTATTCCCTAAAAACTCTGTTGTAACTTATCTACACGGCTGTTTTCTCCACAAGGCTGTGAATACATAGAGGTTATTATCTTTATTTTTGTAAGCTTAGTAACTGGCACAGAGTAGTAGCTAAACATTTTTTTCTTGAATGAATAAACAAATGCATGTTTGTACTGAAATGATTAGCATTAGATTAATGATTAGTATTAAGCCACACCACACACCACGTATATAAAACATTCTAGTTAGGTCGCGTTCATTACTATTCTTGTTTATTAAATACCTCTTTAAAGGGCTTGTAGATTCTGGCTCTTCCAACTTTGATTCTTCAGAATAGAAGTGCAATTTCTATTAATGTATTCATTTAGTCAAATCCAATGTCAATGAAATTATTTGTATTCCTCACAGCATATGCATGGGAATTTATAACTGTATAAAAGTTATTAACCCTCATGGACACCGGTAAAGCTTTTAAGAGTAGTGCTACTGTATTAATACATTAAGTGTTACTAGTTCTAACTAAAAGTTTAAGTGGCTTATCACCCAACTGGAGTGTTTTTCTTGCTCATATAACAGCCCAGTGTATGTGTGTTTCTAGCCAAGCAGCTATCCTGAATGTGTTATCATAGAAACCTAGGTTCTATCAATCCTGTGGCTCTGCCCTTGGCAGATTTTCTCTACTATCATTTCTTTAGAGAATTAAGTCCTACTGAAAATTTTCTGAGGGCCTATTTTGTTATTTTTTCAAGTGTGTTACATATCTAGTTCATCACAGATGCTTAGGTAACTCATCAGGTATAATGGATGCCTTATACTTTGCTCATGGACAATTCATATCAGTATCACCTGGAAAAGGATTAAAAATGCAATTTCTTGGGCCTTACCCAAGACCTACTAAATCTAAAACTATGGGGTTTGCACACAGCATCACTGTTTAACAAGGCCTCTAGGTGGTTCTGTTGATCCTAAACTATGAGAAACATCACTCTAGGGCAGTGGTTCTCAGCTTTCCTAATGCTTCCTAATGCTGCGACCCTTTAGTACAGTTCCTCATGTTGTGGTGACCCCCAACAATAAAATTATTTTCGTTGCTACTTCATAACTGTAATTTTACTACTGTTATGAATAGTAATGTAAATAACTGATATGCAGGATGTATTTTCATTGTTACAAAGGGGTCGCGACCCACAGGTTGAGAACCACTGCTCTAGGGTGTTAGGACTTAACTCTCTCTGCCTCCCTATCCTCCCCCCAATCACTTGTGAAGGATGCTACATCAGGACCTCAGAGCCCTCTGCTTCTACTCAGTGGAAAGTGAAATAGAATAGAAACTTCACCCAATTTTTGAAAGCTTCTGGCCAGCACTAATGAACATCACTACTGCTCACATTCTACTGGCTATACCTAACTAATTATATGGCTGGCTGCCCAGTGGTATGTTGGAGCCAGCTATGTTAAATTTTCAGGCACTTTGATAGTATATTGGTAATTTAAGATTGACAATGGTGAAAGTATTTACACCATAGTTAATGGCAAATGCTAAAATCAGAGTGGCTTTTTTTTCACCTCCAGAGAGCCAGTCATAATTCATTAAACATTTACCAGCACACCACTGGCAACTTGGCTCATGCCACAAGGACTTCTGCAGCTGAAAAAGCCCTTCAAATTTGTCCTGTTTTCAGCTAAATGGGCCAGACTTTTGAACCCTCACCTTGATCAGTCATTGAATAAGGACTGTCAAGGAAAGGGCATGCTGGCTCGGCACCCATAGCACAGTGGTTACGGTGCCAGCCACATACACCAAAGTTGGCAGGTTTAAATCCCACCCGGGCCTGCTAAATAACAATGACAACTGCAACAAAAAATAGCCAGTCATTGTTGCGGGCACCTGTAGTCCCAGCTACTTGGGAGGCTAAGGCAAGAGAATTGCTTAAGCCTGAAAGAGTTTGAGGTTGCTGTGAGCTGTGATGCCATAGCACTTTATAGAGGGTTACATAGACTCTATCTTAAAAAAAAAAAAAAATAGTAAGAAAGAAAGAAAGAAAAAAGGCATGCCCTTGCACAAGGCAGCTCTCTGCAGTTCAGGCAGTCCCTGAAGAATGTCTACTGACATAATTTGCACCATCTGAAGCAAGAGTTTTTCTTGAGGGAGGCTCTGAATGGCATATCCCCATGTACAACATCCCTTCCCTCTAAGACTATGGTTCCCAACCCTAGGCCTCAGACAAGCACCAGTGTGCGATCTGCTAAGAAACAGAGCACACAGCATTACCACCTGAACTTCGCCTCCTATCCCATCGTCCTACCCCATCCATGGACAAATTGTCTTCTGTGAAACTGGCCCATGGCCCCAAAAAGGTTCTAGTCGGTGGCCTGTTAGTATTAGGAACTGGGCCACACAGCAGGTGAGGAGAGGCCAAGCAAGTGCAGCTCCATCTGTGTTTACAAACACTCTCCATCTCTCACATCACCACCTGAGCTCTATCTCCTCTCCCCGTTACTCCCCACCCCCATTATCCATGGAAAAATAGTCTTCCATGAAACTAATCCCTGGTGCCACTAAGGTTGGGGACCACTGCTCAAGAGGTTCTATTATAATTGAGAAGAGCCAAGGCATAGGATTTTTAAACATTATCTGGATAAATCTAGTATGCACTCACACTTGATACTATTTAAAAATACCAAGCCAATTTCTGAGGGGACTTTTTCTTTGTTTTGTTTTCACTGCTTTTACTCTACTTACTTTAAATGAAATTGTGCCTGGAGGAAAAGTCTACATGCGGCAAACAATCAATAAATATTTGTAGGGTAGTTAGCTAAAACAATTATAATTCCTTTGAAAGGAATCCTACCCAGAAAAAAATTAATTTAAAAGTAAAATATAATAGAAATCCAATAACATATTTACTAAATGGATTAATAACTTTATGAATTAAGTTATCATCAAAGTGTTAATCAAATAAGTAATGCATATGCTTTTCTATTAAAGAGGAAGTTAGAAGATCTGAACTCTGAGTGGAAGGCAGTAAACCGTTTACTTCAAGAGCTGAGGGAAAAGCAGCCTGACCTAGCTCCTGGACTGACCACTATCAGAGCCTGTAAGTATGCTGGATCCCATTCCCTTCAGCTTTACCTGTTTGTTCAAAAGAACAGCTGTGAAATGATCTCAGGGTGAAAAAGAAAATTTGTTCCCATTTTGAAGACAGCGATAAACCTTTGTGTTATTGACTATGCAAATAGTCTTAGAGTAGGTTTCTTGGAAATTGACTCTGATCGAAAGTGTCGCATGATAAAAGTATATTGAGGAATATTTTCTGGAGACTCACCTACAAGGAAGAGAAGAGCACAAGGGAGATAGTGGGGGAGTCTGAAATGTGATCTGGCTGCAACAGAGACCTTAGCTAGTCACACAGGAGCCCTAGGACTGGGCTGGCTCTGCAGAGCTGTCATTGCCCATGGACTGTCCCTGGAGAGCCAAGGGACAACTTGGAATAGTTTTCTGGAGCTGAAGGCAATTCCTAGTAAGGAACCCCATTAACAATATTCCCAGCATTCAGGGACACACGTGTTGTCCCTGAAGAGGGGAATCAGGTTGAAGCGCCAGAGTAGCCACCAACATTGGATACATAATGATGCCATCTGAATGAGTCCGATGTCATTCATTCAGACAACAGTCTTCAACTGTGCCTACAAAACTCTCAGGAACCACAAAAACACACACAGTCTTCCTAGCACCTCTGTCCAATTTGCAAACAATTTTTAAGAGCTCTTCCAGTTTTAGTTCAAGAAAAAGAAAATGGACTGTGACTAGCACAAGCTGACTGGGAGAAAAATGTTTCTTTATTCAGTGATAGTGGTAACTTTTCTTTTCACTGCATATTTTTGGTCTATTTTATTTCACTTCCTATTCAGTTGTTGATAGAAGATATGTATAAATTCTCATGACAGTGTAAAGCTGGCTTTGACTCTCAGGGGGAAGAAAACAGAAAACTTCCTTGCTGTACCATTCTATAATTAGGCAGAATTAAAAACTTTTTTTTTTTGAGGCAGTCTTTTTATTTCCCTGGGTAGAGTGCCATGGCATTATTATAGCTTACAGCAACCTTGAACTCTTGGGTTCAAGTGATCCTCTTGCTTCAGCCTCCTGAAAAGCTGGGACTACAGTCAATTGCCTAACACCCAGCTTTTTTTTTTTTTTTTTTTTTTGCAGTTTTTTGGCCAGGGCTGGGTTTGAACCCACCACCTCCAGTATATGGGGTCGGCACCCTACTCCTTGAGCCACAGGTGCTGCCCCTGTTTTTTGGAGATGGGGTCTCACTCTTTCTCCGGTTGGTCTCGACCAACTAGGCTCAAGCAATCTGCCTGCCCCAGCGTCCCAGAGTGCTAGGATTACAGGCGTGAGCTACAATGCCCAGCTGTTTTTTTTTTTTTGTTTTTTTTTTTTTGGGGGGGGGGTGTTTGATTTATCTACTTTTCAAATATCAAATGATTGAAACATTAAAGCATAGTGACTGGTTCTTCAGGTAAAATTTATTTTTGTTTTGCATTGAGTAGAAATATACTGAACTAGAAGGATCACGGCCATAGTAGTACAGTCATCATTCCATGGAAGGCATAAATAATGCTTGGGTTAAAAGAAGCTGTACAATCTGGGGACAGTGCATTTCATGTCCCTCCTGGGGTTTCGGAGCAGTCATTAGTTAGATTTAATGACATTAGAGACTTGAAAAAGATGTGCAAGCATTATGGTTTTTTTGTCAATCTGGGACAGTGAAATTGCTATATCAGGGTTATATTCAACTAATTATGTCAAATTTATTTCTTTTTATGAGCTGTAATTTTCGGTTCCCTCAGCACATATGTATAGTTTGTCTCTGCATTATCATTTACTGGTGTTTGTTCTCTAGCTGTCTCTAGCTGGTATGTTCAACCTCAGACTCTGACACTCTATGAAGAGATTGTGTTCCAACAATTTCTTTATAGGTTTGCTGAACTCTGAACTTACGGGTTTGTGCTCCCACATAAGCCACTTTGCATATGGTGATCAGGTTTCAAAGCCAGGGCACAGAAATTTTAACAGTAATGTACTAAATGTAACAATATTTCTAAAGAAAAGTGCATTCAAAATTCCAGTTTTTATGTCCAGCAACTTATATAATTTATTCTCTTAATATTTTTTGAGTAACTTCTATATGTAGGGCATCATACTAGGTGCTAAGGATATAGCATAGAATAAAATAAATTCCCTCTTCATGAAACTTATATTCTAATTGGAAAAGAGAAGTGATAACCTTATAAGAAAATAAAATATGCAATCTCAATAATTATAAGTGCTATAGAGTATTGTCTACAGATTGATGTCAAATGGGTGTTTGTTCGAATCTCAGGGCCCAACTCAGACCCACTGAATCAGGATCTGCATTGTAATGGAGTCCCCAAGTGATTGTTGTACACAGTGAAGTTTTAGAAACACATTTGTATAGAACAAGAAGGCAAGGAGCAGGGATGAGGCCATCATTGTCCATAGTCAGGAAGTCGCTTCTATTAAGAGAACAACAGAAAACTAATGTAAGCTGAGGTGTATGTCTGGGGAAAGTAGTCCAGACAGAGAGAAGAGCTAAAGCAAAGCTGGTAAAGTAGAAGCAAGATGGAGGAAGATTAAGGAGAACAGTGGGGACGAGCAGAGGGTGAGGTGAAAAGTTGTGGAAACAATGAGAGATATTTGTCTTTCATAATTACTGCCCTACTACCTTCTCCCAAATGTGAGGGCCTCATGTACCTTCTCCCACTCCTTGTCTTTACCCCATGTCCTCTACATTGCTGCCAGGAGGGAGAGTCTGGGAATGCCCTCAGCCCTTAGCTATTGGGTACAGCTAGAGGAGTCAGGGCCAGTGCTGGGGAAGAGCTGAGGGAGGGTAATTTTCTCAAGGGAAGGGGCTTTTCATCCCCTTTATTAAACTGCCTCAGACCTGAGCATAAAGTCAAGATGCTAAATACACAAATGTTGAATGAAAAGAAATCAATAGGAACTCAGATCCAAAGCTGTTTTATTCAAGAATTTGTTTCCTTTAACATGCTGGTTCACAGATCAGAATTAAGAATTGTCTCTATTCCTGACTTCCTGACTTATAGGAAGTAAAATCTGAAATAAATACACTTTAGAAGAAAATCCAATTTGTAGTACGCTTCTGATGTAGGATTATTTCATATATTATGTTATAATACAATAGCATTTATAATTCATTATAACAGGTTTTTTTCATTGCAGTCCTACTTATGCATGCGTAGATTATTTTACATATACTTTTATTCTCAAAATAATTGCATACTACATGTGGTTATTCACAGTTTTCCTTAAAGATTAGAAACCCAAGGTTTAGAGGGGAAATAGCTAGATTAAGGCCACACAGCTGAAAAGAAAGAGAGCCAGGATTCCAATCCAAGTGTGTCAGGCTCCAAAATCTGTATTTTGTTTTGTTGCTCTGCTTGCACTATCTCTCTGTCCAAGAACCTAATGGAAATTCCAGATACGGAGGCAGCTAGCCAGTAGTTAATGTAATTTAACTCAGTCTTGAACCTATGGGGAATAAAAGTGATATGTTTCTGTGTCTTTTCTACTTAAGGAATAGAAGAAATCAGTTTGCTTGATTTAAATTTCCTAGAAAAATAAAACTCTGAACTTGGAATAACCATTGAAATTATCATCTGATTAAATATCCTTCTTTTGTGTATATGAAAACTGAGACCCAAAGCTGCTTTTTCTTTTAAAACACTAAACGGAGCTCCTTTCTGGCTGCTTACTTAAATTATATAATATGATGGGATGGTCCTGCTTCAGCTATATAAATGGTTTCAATTTGCAGGACAAATGAACGTGCTGAAATAAAACTTTTGTGGTTGTCGCTTGGAAATTTGGTGTGAATCAATTATTTATTATTTTTAAAAAGCACCTCAAAACTGAATAGCTTAAGACAAGAGTTATTTGCTTGCTTATAATTCTGTATGTCTGCAGTTGTACTGTGATCAGCTGAAGGGTTGTTCTGATGGTCTCACTTGGTCTTACTCATGTGGATTCAGTTATCTGGCAACTAAGTGGAAACTAGATAGTTTAAAACTGATTCTCCGGTATCTGACAACTGACTGCTGTTTGGAGAACCTTGGTTCTTCACAAGACTTCTCAGCCTTCTCATCCTCTAGTAGGCTAGACTAGGCTTCACAGTGTGGTATTCACTGGGAGTGTTCCAAGAGGAGAGAATGAAAACTACTCTTGATGCCTAGACTTTGAAATTTATACAACATTAATTCTGTTATATTCTATTGGTCAGAGCAAGTCAAAAGGTCAGCCCAGATTCAAAGCATACAGAAATCACTTCATCTCTTAAAGGGAGGAGCTGCCAGGTCACATTGGAAAGGGGCATGCATACTACGGTGGGAGGCTTGATTGTAGTTATTTTTACACACAAACCACTACTTTGGGTAAAAGGGAAGTGGAGACGAAAAGTGTTGGTCTACATCTAATCCCCTATGTCAGTAATTCTCAAAGTTTACCACACATCAGAACCACTTATTTCTTATTAAAGTACAGATTCTCAGGCTTCATCCTCAGAGTTTCTGATGAATAAGTCCAGTATAAAATTTGCATCTCTTAAAAGTTCCAAGATGATGCTGATGTTGCTAATCCTGGGATTGCACTTTAAGAACTACCCCCCCAGGCCTATGGTGAGTGGAGAAGAATAAAATTGAGAGCAACACGTAGTGCGATTATTGTAAGGTCCAGTATGGTCGATGCCAAAGGGAAGTCCACATCATTTCATGACCTCTCCTCTCAATCCACTCTCCCCATCAAGGATTTTATAGCTTAGAAATTCAGAGAGATGGACAACACACTAAACCGGGCAGTATTTGCTCAGCAGAGCAGATCAGTGTTCTTGGCAGAGACTGGTAGGGAGAATAGCCATAAATTTCTCTAGAGACTCTCAGAATCATTTAGGTAGATGAAACTCTGCATGGGTCTGAAGACTCACATGGCAGATGGAGGCGAACAGCCAGCAAAGCTGGTTGTAAATGTCAATGTGAATCCTCTCTTATCCACAAGCTGCTTGGCTTGAGAACATTAATGTTCTACAATACCTGATGTAGCATTTTTTAAAGAAATAGCATATAGAACATGCTTAATGAGAAGACTCCAAATCAGAAAATTTGATTCAAGTGCCTCAGGGTAATAACTATAAAATGAATGACCATTGTATATAGACATATAGAAGTGCTAGTTAATAGAGGTTTCTAGTTGATTTAACTCTGGTAAAACCATCTCTTCCTGTAATGAATTTGGAGAGAGCAAGTCTCGAGTGTAATTAGGAAAGCACAGTGCTGGAGATCAAGAAACCTAAATTCTAATCTCATTTGGGCCACCAACTAGCTAAGGAATCAACACACTCTCTCTGCAAATGGTCAGATACTGAATACATTAGCTTTATGGGCCATGTGGTCAACTGTATACTAAAAGCAGACTTATCATAGACAATACATAAAGGGGTATGACTGTTCCGGTAACACTTTATTTACAGAAAGAAGGAAAATGGGTCCAATTTGGCCCTTAGTGCCTACCATATCCCCTCACCACTCATCCTTCCTCTAAACCTTGGGGCTTTTAAGGAAAAGTACCTGTGACTCTGTCTAGGTCCTTTCTCTGGTTGCTGTAGAAGTTCTCTCATTTGTAGAGCAGGCTAGATATGCCTATTCCAAGGAGGAAACATCCCTGAAATAGTTTAAACATCAATGGATGATAGCTGGTAGATGAATATCCCACCTTCTTCATCCTTTGGGTAGGATACCTCCTATGCCTATTCCATACCAAAGGTTTCCAGGGGGTTGGTTGAACAGTTGCTGCAGTGATAATCTGCTGACTAGCATGCCCTGTATAGACCTTCTTCCCATTCTTTTTCATTTCCCTTCTTCTCTATCATGGCTTTGTGGTACCAGCTCCAAACTGCATATAAATACTAGTCTCAGATTCTGCTTCCGGACAAACCTAAATTAATATAACAAGACTTAGAATTCATGCCACAGTTATACCTTTTTAATGAGTTATGTTGTGATTCCCATTGTATAGATGCGTTAACCGAGGGTCAGAAAGGTCAAACAATTTTTCCAAGGTCACAAAGCTGGAAAGTCACTGAGTGGGTATTCAGAGATTTCAAAGTTTATGTTATTAAGATGTATAATATAATATATCTCGAGAGCTATTTTATTTATCTTCATTTGAATTTTTGAAGGCTATATTTAAATTAACTATCAAATAATCACATAGGTTATTTATACATTTATTATTTGGATTTTACTTGCCTCTCTAAAGTTGAATAGAGCATTCCAATGCCATTTCAGTAATACTTTAAATATCTAGGCAGTTTCATAAAGGTAAGAGATGAATTGAAGTTTATATTCATTCTTGGCATACAACTACAGATATTTATTTGGATTAAATTTTTAAAAACTATTAATTTATGGTGAAAATAGCCTACACTTATCTGTAATGATCATACTTTTTTTGTGTGAAAATAGCCTTCATTTATCTGTAGTGAAGGAAGGAAAGAGGGTGTCATTCGCTCTCACGTTCTAACTTCCCTCTTGGGTCCAGATCTTTCTTAGAAACACAAAGAAACTGGCACCCATATCCTTTCATGTTCTGTTTGTGCTTCCACTGTTGATTCCGCTTCAGCTGAACCTTTAAGATAGGGGAAATTGGTTTCGGTAGAGCCAAACCTTTCTCTGCCTCATTAACAGATGATTTCTCTGTGGAAAACACCTACGACATGGCTAGACTATCATTGCTTTTATAATTATATCTTCTAAACCTTCAAAATGTCCTCAAAGTCTAATACACGAGGAATCAGACTTTACAAATAAAAGGTGAAGCTCCCTAATAAATTATAACAAAAGAATAAGAAATTAATTTAGACATTCCCCAAGATATTTCAAAGCCTTGAACAGCTGCAGAGACTCCCCAACTCTTGGAATTAACCAATTAATTTAAAAAATAATATTTATATTCATCAATGAGGTATGGTTCTTGAAACATAATGAGATATGTCACACCGCAAAAAGGGAATAGACAAACGTAAGCCTGGACTGTGGAGGCCCCATTTTTGCTCATATCGGATCAGAAGGAGGTCTTTCTAGGTAGGCAGTGGGGGTCCCTGGTCCTAGGCCTGGTTTCTCAACAATGCTTCAGGGTTACCACACAAGGCACAACAGTGGAATCATTAACAAGCCAGACAGTGATAGACTGTGAAGCCTCGAGTATTTTGATGTTAATTATCTATTTTTTGATGGTGAAGTTCCCTTTCTTCTCCCTCTCTTAACCTATTGGCAGTTTTATTGCTTGGTTACATCTCCAATTAGGGCTGTACTTTGGGGTCTAAACTGGCAAAGGAAGAGAAGTTGTAATCCATCATTTCTAATGCTTGTTGGAAGCATTCCTGGAAGTGTCTCTGTCTCTGTCTCTCTCTCTCTCTCTCTCTCTCTCTCTCTCTCTCTCTGTGTGTGTGTAGAAGGAGAAGAATGGAGGAGGAAAGAGAAGCTAACATTGATTCTGGTCATTAGATATTTTCCAATTACTCATATCCCGCACTTTAACAAAAATAAAGTATTAATTACAGTAAACTTACTTTAACTTTCTTATACTATTTAAGCCCCTCTAAGAAAGGACGTTTGCTTGAAATCACTATAGAGTATACCATAGTGTTGAATCTCATATTCTCAAGGAGAAATTAGAACTGCTTAAACATGTTCATGAGAATAAAAACACTATAGCTCACAACATAAAACTTGTATTTAGAATATTTCCTAAAACTTCACTGAATAGTTTTAAAATTGAATATAACTTTACCTTTTAAGAAAGAAGCTTCCAAAAGGAAATTTTAAAAGTTTTGCACTTAGTGTAGATTTTAAGATTTTGGTCTGAAAGGTATTTGAGAGGTCATTCATTCTTCCCCATCTAAAGTCTCTCTCTCAGAGAAGCAATACTAAGGTTAACTGCCTACTCCCTTCTTAAAAAATGAAGAGTCAGTGAAGTTCCACAGTGCTGCTATGCTCAATAGTCTTTAATTGCCTAACTCAAGTTCCAAAGATGGTCTAAATTATTTTTTGAATAGGTAAAGTACATTTATGCTACTGTACATTTAGGCAGTCTTCCTTTATTCTTTGAAATCTGTTATTTTTTTAAATTTATTTTTATTGTTAAATCATATCTGTGTACATTAGTGCAATCAAGGGGGTACAATGTGTGGGTTTAATATACAATCTGAAATATTCTCATCAAACTGTTCAACGTGTACAGGCGAAACTTACTAAATGCAGAAAACAATTGCCTACATACAGTAACTAAGAAAATGCCATGAAATCTGTTATTTAGTCTTCCTTTAAACTTTCCTTTTCCAGCATAAATCAAGTGAATCCCTATGGGCTGTCAACAAAAAAAGCAGTTTCTTCAATATTTGAACATCTCTGTGGTCTCCCTTTCTACAATCTCAAGTGTGTTTTCCATATATTTTTGTTGTTATAGGCTTCAAAATTGGACCTGGCTCGATAATGACTGATCTAATCATAACTCAGTCATGTCACAAAGCTATATACCGTTTTTCTACCTTTACATGCTGATACCATGTATGTCTAGTTTATCTCGATGACTAACAAGTAGTGGGTATTAAACTAGTAATTTTTGACCAAATAAACAAGTATATTTATTTTAGAGTTGTAACAAATATATCAACTTTCCCATGTAGTTATAATACCAGGGAGATGAAGAGATCACGTTTGTCCACTTGCTTAGCTGCAGAATCTGGACTCAGTCCCACATCTGAGTCTGATTGGCTTCAGTGCTCTTCAGTGTTCTTTTTTTAAATTTTTATTTATTTATTTATTTATTTATTTTTTATTAAATCATAAACACATACATCATTTATGGGGTACAATGTACTGATTTCATATAGAATTAGGAATGCTTACATCACACTGGTTAATATATACCTTATCGCATTTACTTAATAATTATATTAAGATATTTATACTCTATACCAGTGGTTCTCAACCTTCCTAATTGCCGCGTTGTTACAAATGGAACAAAGGAGTCACAACCCACAGGTTGAGAACTACTGCTCTATACTAATAGATCCGAGATGTGCCCTTGCATTATGCACCATAGGTGTGATCCCACCATTCACCCTCCCTCCATCTGACCTCCCCTCTCCTCTTCTTCCCGCCTCCTCCCTCCTTCATCCTGGGCCATAGTTGTGATCTATACTTCATATGAAAGTACGAGTGATTGTAAATTGGTTTCATAATAGTACTGAGTACATTGGATATTTTTTCTTCCATTTTTGAGATACTTTACTAAGTAGGACATATTCCAGCTCCATCCATGTAAACATAAAAGAGGTAAAGTCTCCATCTTTTTTAAGGCTGCACAATATTCTGTGGTATGCATATACCACGATTTATTAATCCATTCATGGGTCAGTGGGCACTTGGGCTTCCTCCATGACTTGGCTATTATGAATTAAACTACAGTGAACAATCTGGTACAAATACCTTTGTTATAAAGCGATTTTTGATCTTTTGGATATACACTTAGTAGAGGAATTGCAGGATCAAAAGGCAGGTCTACTTTTAGATCCCTGAGTATTCTCATACTTCTTTCCAAAAAGGATGTATTTATTAGCTTGCACTCCCACCAGCAGTGCAGAAATGTTCCCTTTTCTCCACATCCATGCCAACATCTGTAGTTTTGGGATTTTGTTATGTGAACCACTCTTACTGGAGTTAGATGATATCTCAAAGTGGTTTTGATTTGCATTTCTCTGATGTTTAAAGATGATGAGCATTTTTTCATGTGTCTGTAGGCCATGTGCCTATCATCTTCAGAGAAGCTTCTGTTCAA